>MU711202.1:0-28133 GCA_026770625.1 Nicotiana glauca | reverse complement strand
ATATATATATATATATATATATATATATATATATTGTTTGAAATGGTAAGGGGGTGGTTTTGTAGTAAAAAGAGAAAAGAAGAGATAAGTATAGATTTTTATAGAATGAGCCGCACGTGTGAGAGGGGACGACACGTGTAAGTCAAAGGATGGGGTGTTGGTCAAAGAGTAAATAGGGTTCACGTGTGGCCATCGTCAGCAGAGTAGATTTTTGCATGGGTTGCGCCGTTTTGAAGACTGCGCTGTTTCTTCAATATTTGCTTCTTTTATTGTTTTAAGAAATTATCCTCCCTTTTTATTTTCATGTAAAGAAAGTACTTTAACTTGTATATCAAATAAATATAGTACAGAATAAGATATAATAAATTAATAGTAGAATTTTAGACGGTTAAAATGACACTTGATTTTGAAAGATGAAACTTAATTTAATTTAGAGGAAATTTTAAGAAATTATCATCTCTTTTTATTTTCATTCATGTAAAGAAAGTATCTTGCAGGGGCGAAGCCACACTCTGCTTAGGGTGGTCATGACCACACTTTGTTGGAAAATTACGTTGCGTATACAGATAAAATATTATGTTTTAGAGGTACATAACATATATTGAATACTCTTGCCAAACTTTGTTTTACTTATTTTAAGTTTGAACACCCTTGAGGAAGTTCCTGGCTTTGCCACTAGCTAGTATCTTGTATAGTACTTTTACTTGTATATCTAATAAATATAATACAAAAAAATATATAATAAATTGATCATAGTCTTTTAGATCGTTGAAATGACTATTGATTTTGAAAAATGAAACCTAATTTAATTTAGAGGAAATTTTAATATTATTGAGAGTTAGACATATAATTAATGTATAATGTTCTTTAGTAAAGAAAAATAGTGTTGGTTCATTCATTGCATTTTTGTATATATCATAGGTTTTTTTTTTTCAAGTGCTACCTCATGTGCACTAGATTAATTAAAAAAGAAATTAAAAACAACAAGGATTCCCTTTATCCTACGCCAAGGAAGCTACCCATAAAAATTGATTTCAACCATAATCTTAACTGCTCCGATTCTTCCGGAATATCATGTGCAGATTAATTTATAATATCTAAAGGTTTTTGTTTAGTTTCTATAAAGTATTTATAATGTTTAGTTTCTTTAAAGTATTGGTAAAACTTTGGTGTTGTGGTGTACATAAATATTTATGGGGTGCAGGAACATGTAAGTGGATGACGGTCAATACATCATTATGTGCATGGTTGTATATTCATAAAAATATGAGGGCAACAACAACAACAACAACAACCCAGTATAATCCCACAAGTGGGGTCTGGGGAGGGTAATATGTACGCAGACCTTACCCCTACCCCGGGGGGCAGAAAGGCTGTTTCTAGAGGACCCTCGGCTCAAGACATCAATAAGAGACGATAAGTTAGTACTATCAATAGACTCATACTAAAAATATGAGGGCGAAGATGCAATATTAGTTGCAGGTTCAAATCATGTATTTGTACTGAAAATTTATAAATATTAATATAATATTCATTAGTGGAGAAAAGAAGAGTTTATTCGTTGCATTTTTTCATGAAAAAGATGGGTGTATATTAAGTTCAAAGGTGTCTCAATAAAATTTGTGGTCTAAAATTAAATTGTAATAAGGGGTCTTAAGTTTTTTCTTTTGTCTATAGTATAGTTATCTTGCAAAATATAGTGTTAATATTACATTGGTAATTTCTTTTTTTTTTCTTTTTGTCTATAGTGTAGTTATTTTATAAAATATAATATTAATATTCACATTGGTAAGAAAATTTAAGTTAATAAGATGTTAGCCACGTATTTACAATTCGTTAGTAGTTGATCTTATTGTAAAAAATATTATTTATCAATATAAAGATTAGTATCTTTTTCAAAGTTATAAAATATTTCTATCGTTAAAAAATAGATAGTCTTTCTTTCCATTTTTATAAGGATTTTGTATTTTTTTTCTATAAACTTCAATATTGTCTAATCAATAAAAGGAGTAAACATTTAACGGAGACGTACAAAGAACAAAAGAATATTATGTGTTTATTTATTGGAAAATTTTTTGCCAATATAGAGGACATTCTTATCTTCTATATATCATTTTTTTATGAAGTGTTATCTTGTACGCTTGATTAATTAAAAAGAAAATAAAAATAACTAGGATTCCCCCTATTCTACACCAAAAAAGCTACCCACAAATATTAATTTCTACCTTAGTCTTAATTAATTGCACCGATTCTTCCTAAATATCATGTGCAGATTAAATTTATAATATCAGGTGTGTGTATTTAATTTCTTTAAAGTATTGGTAAAAAAAATTTGTGTTGTGGTATGAATGTAAATAGATATTTATGTGGTGCATGAACATGTACATAGTGATGGTCAATTGGTCATTATGTGCATGCATGTATAGTCAAAATATATAAGGGTGGAGCTACATACAATATTATATTAGTTACCCGTTCGGATGAATCCAGTAGCTTTTATTTAGTTCCTATATTTGTATTAATAAATTCACTATGTATAAATAAATACTTGATTACGAATACAATAACTAAAATGAGTTATAGGTTCAGTGACAAATTCAGAACTCATAAACGTCAATGACGTCTCAATAAAATGAAACGTATATAGAAAAGGTGAAGGTTTAGAGTAGACAACATTGGTCATGTTCTAATAGTCATAGTTGAGACCTTATTAGGTGTGGAACGTTGAAAATACGAATAATTACAGTAATTTTTTTTATCACAAAAGATGTAAGAACTTAGAAAATTTATCAACGGAGTTTAATACTACTATAATTATATTACTCAAGTGCTTATATATCGGATTGACGAATTGCAAATTTTAAAAGTGTTTCCTAATAGCTAATACTCATACTAATTGAGTTATATTTTGGAGGAAAGGGTAATTTCATATATAGTACGGAAAAAGGGCTAAATATACCTCTCTATTTTCAAATATTATTTATATGTACCCTTCGTTATATTATTGGGCTATTCATACCCCTACCGTCATACTATTGATTTATCTATACTTCTATTGTCATACTTTGAAATAAAAATACCCCTATTTTTGGATGGAGTGCCACTTGGAAGCACCATATTAAAATGACCCATTTCTTTTTTTTACTCCACCCATTTTTAAAAAACCCACAACCCGAGTCCTATTTTCATTTTTTCCAAGTTCTTGTTAAAAAAAAATTCAGTTTTTTGAAAAACGAAAATATTATGTTAAAAAACAAAAAATATTTTTTTTCTGTTTTTACAAATTTATTTTTCCAGTTTTAACATAACAAAATTCTTCTAAAAATTAAAAAAATTATTTTACAAAAACGAAAATATTTTGTTAAAAAATAATTTTTTTTCTGTTTTTACAAAAAAAGTTCAGTTTATACAAATTTATTTTTTCAGTTTTTACAAAAAGAAAATCTTTAAAAAACTAAAAAAAATATTTTTCAAAAACGAAAATATTTTGTTGGAAAACAAAAAATATTTTTTTTTTTCTGTTTTTACAAATTTGTTTTTTTTCATATCTTTAACAAATATTTTCGTTTTTGAAAAAAAAAATTCCAACAAAATATTTTCGTTTTTTGAAAATATTTTTTTCAATTTTTTTAAAGATTTTCTTTTTGTAAAAACTGAAAAAATAAATTTGTATAAACTAAATTTTTTTTTTTTAAAATAGAAAAAAATATTCTTTTTTAACAAAATATTTTTGTTTTTTAAAAACTGGAAAAATTATTTTCAACAAAATATTTTCGTTTTTGAAAAATAATTTTTTTAATTTTCAAAAGAATTTTGTTATGTAAAAACTGGAAAAATAAATTTGTAAAAATAGAAAAAAAATATTTTTTATTTTTTAACATAATATTTTCGTTTTTCAAAAAACTGAATTTTTTTTAAAAAGAACTTGGAAAAAATGAAAATAGGACTCGGGTTGTGGGTTTTTTAAAAACGGGTCGGGTAAAAAAAAAGAAATTGGTCATTTTAATATGGTGCTGCCACGTGGCACTCCATCCAAAAAATAGAGTTATTTTTGTTTCAAAGTATGACAATAGTGGTATAGATAAACCAATAGTATGACGGTAGGGGTATTAATAGCTCAATAGTATAACGAAGGGTACATGTAAATAATATTTGAAAGTAGAGGGATATATTTAGCTTTCCGTATACAGTATAATCAAATGTTTCATGTTCAATTTTCTACAATTTTCGTTTTAATTATGAATGTCATATTCACCTCGTTTTCATCTTTCTTTTGTGAAGCTTTATATATCTTTACAAGATTATCATTAATTAGAAATTTTGTATGCACATTATACTATTCCATATGATTTATTTCTTCTTAGCACCAATACGTGACGAAAATTCTTCCTTGGTATAGACTAAGGCCAGATAGTTTTCTAACCACTATTGAGATTAAAATGAGTATCGCAAAGTCGCACCATTGAGTTTTCTAAACATTTCATGTTTATTATACCGACAGAATTTTCTGTAATAGTCATTCTTTATAAAAAAAACTTCACTACAACGAAGGCCAAATCTTTTTTGGAATTAATTTTTTATATGTTGTTATAATATATATTTTCTAAAATAAAACTTTACATATAAACTGTAACGACCCAAAGGGGTCATCACTTGTTTTTAAATAATTATGTGCTTTCGAGGCCTTGAAACCCTCATTTAGAGTAGCCTCGATTTACGTGCGCAGTCCGGACGCGTAGCCGGAAAGCTTAAATATGAAATTCTGTGAAAAATGCTAAGTTTTGATATTAAAATGAATAAATTTGACTTTGGTCAACTTTTTGGATAAACGGACCCGGACCTGTGATTTGACGGTCCCGGAGGGTCTGTAGAAAAATATGGGGCTCGGGCGTATGCCCGGAATCGAATTTCGAGGTCCCGAGCCCGAGAAATAAATTTTTAAAAGAAATTATTTTTCTGAAATTGCTAATGAAAAATTGAAATAATATTTGATTGGAACGTGTTAGTATCGGGCCCGTAGTTTGGTTCCAGCGCTCGGTACAGGTCTTATATGTGAATTAAGATATATCTGTGAAGTCTGGTTAGAATCGGACGTCGTTTGACGTGTTTCAGACTTGAAATCCTAAATCCGAAACTTGATGAATTTATGGAAAAATGCTTTGAATTTGAGGTTTAATTTGTTGATAATGATGTTATTTAGGCGATTTGGTCGCACGGTTATATTCGTATGATGTTGTTGAGTTAGTACATGTGCTTGGTTAAGAGCCCCGAGGGCTCGGGAGTGTTTCAGAGGTGTTTCGGAGTGGTTTTAGCCTTGTAAAAGTTGCAGGTTTTTGTTGTTCAGTGCCCAAGGGTTTTGTCCTTCGCGTTCGCGTGGGCCCTCTCGCGAACGCGCAAGGCAAATCTCCCAAGTGCCTTAATTCTTCTTTGCGAACGTGAAGCTGGAGTGGTGAACGCGAGGCAAGGGGGGTACCCTTCGCGAATGCGACACAGCATACGCGAACGCGTAGGGATCAGGGGATGGGTCACCAGTTCTTCATCGCGAACACGCCCTAAGGTCCACGAACGCGTAGGCTTGAGGAGCCAAAGCTCCGCAAACGCGAGCCGTCTTCCGCGAACGCGTAGGTCTGCCTGATCTAACTCATAGCGAACGCGATGAGCTTATCGTGAACGCGATGAACAAATCCGTCCAGTTATTTTTTAAACCCCAAAACAGTGGCATTACGTGATTCACCTAAAATTTCACAAAAACCTTTCTTCTCCAAGCTCTTAGGCGACCATTGAAGCGATTCTTCACCAAAACCTCTTGGGTTAGTAATTCTTAGCTTATTTTCTTCCTTTTCCTTCAATATCTATTGAAAACCTAGGCTTAAAATATGTGATTTAAAGTAGAAAATTGGGTATTTGGGTAGAGTTAGGGCTTTTTGATTTTTCTTGATTTAGACCTCGTTTTGGGATTGAATTTGAAAATAAAGTATATATTTAGGCTCGTGGGTGAATGGGGGATTTGATTTTGGTCCGAACCTCGTGTTTTGACCAAGCGGGCCCGGGACCGATTTTTGAGTTTTTGGGGAAAATGATGGAAAAGCTATAATTAAGCATTGGGTTCGTGTTGTTTAGCATTTATTGATGTATTGAAGTCATTATTGTATAGATACAATTGGTTTGGAGCCGAATTTGAAAGGAAAGGCGGTTATTGAGGATTGAATTGGCCGTGTAAGTTTGAGGTAAGTGTTTGGTCTAACCCTAGCTTGAGGGATTAGGAGTTGAGTCATATTTGCTATGTGGTAATTGTCGAGTACGACGTATAGGCATGGTGACGAGTATCTATATGTTGGTGTCTAGCATGACCGTGAGTCTTTAAATTGTGAATATCTTGATTTTGTTGTATTTCTCTTGCCTTGGTGATTATTTTTATTTGTTGTGAAAAGCTTGTGAAAGGAAATTGTGACCTATGAACATCGAGGAGCACTTGCTCAAGTTATATTGCAATTGTGAACGTATATGAAATGGTTGAACCCTTTGGAGCATTGGCTCAAGTGGTAAAGTGAGATATGAAATAAAAGTGAAAGAAAGAGAAACAGTATTTAAATTGTTTCCTTGCCGAGATATTGTTGCTTATTGGTTATTTTCCCTTGTCGGGACGTTGAGATTATTGATGTTGTACCCTTGCCGGGATTTAATTATTTCAATTGTGTTTCCTTGCGGGGATTTCTATTTTTATTTTTATTTATTCCTTTGCCCTTGTTTGTGATTATTATTTGGGTGAGGAAGAGTGTTAAAGCACGAAGGGTGATGCCGTGCATTATTTTTGTATTGTGAGGAAAGAGTGTAAAGCACGAAGGGTGATGCCGTGCATTATTTGCTTATTGTGAGGAAAGAGAGTTAAGCACGAAGGGTGATGCCGTGCCGCACGATGTACCATTCCGTGCCAATTCTATTGATTATATATGAGGAAAGAGAGTAAAAGCACGAAGGATGATGCCGTGCATATTATTATTATATCATTGCTTAGTGAGGATGAGAGTAAAAGCACGAAGAGTGATGCCGTGCACATTTTTATCATATCATTGCTTGGTGAGGATGAGAGTAAAAGCACGAAGAGTGATGCCGTGCACTTATTGATTTCTGATTCTTTATTGATGTCTAGCTATGCTACTTTCTTCGTTATTTGATGATTTTTATTCGGAGTTGTTATCTTCCCCACAGCATGCTCCCTTCCCATAGTGACTGGTTAATTTCTGTATCTCGATTCCGCTGTATATGTATATATAACTGCACAGGTTTATGTGATAGTCCGATTTAGCCTCGTCACTACTTCGCTGGGGTTAGGCTAGGCACTTACCAGTACATGGGGTCGGTTGTGCTGATACTACACTCTGTGCTCTTTTGCACAGATCAAGGTGTTGGAGCAGCTTACGGTGCACAACAGTAGTTAGGGAGCCGACCTTCAGTCCACGAGACTCCGAGGTAGCCTTGCTGGCGTCCGCGGGCCCCGCGTCTCTTCTTTCAGTTTTCATGTTCTATTGATATTTGTATTCGAGACAGACTGTGTCCTTTATTTCAAACTCTTATTTGTAGTAATTCTGGACAGTCCGTGTATTATTGTGACACCAGGTGCTGGGTAGAGACTTGTATTGGCTTTCTAGACGTTGTTTCTATATTTAGTTTAGACTTTCACTAAATTTTACTTTTCGTTGTCTTTTTAACTGCTTATTCATTGATAATTTAATTGTTTAATCATGTATAAAACAAGATATGTTAATGTTTGCAAAGGTTCTTGGCTTCCCTAGCTACCACGAGTAGGCGCCATCACAACCCCCGAGGGTGGGAAATCCAGGTCGTGACAAGTTGGTATCAGAGCTCTAGGTTGCATAGGTCTCACAACTCACGGATAAGCTTAGTAGAGTCTTAGGGATCGGTACAGAGACGTCTGTATCTATCCCCCAGAGGCTACAGAGTTAGGAAAAGTTTCACATTTATTCTTTCTTGTCGTGCGGTCTGATTTCTCAATGCTAATTGAATTTATACTATGTTCTTGTGCAGATGACGAGAACATGCGCTTCCTCATCTTCTGATCAGCAGTCTGAACCCCAGACAGCTCCCATTAGGGCAAAGGGCGAGGCCAAGGCTGCGCTAGAGGCCGAGGTTGGGGCAGAGCTCAGCCCCGAGCAGCAGCACCAGTGGTGGAACCTCAGGTTGACTTTGACGAGGAGGTTCCGGCCCCAACCCCAGCAGTTCCGGTGGGCCCAGCTCAGGTCCCAGAGGGGTTTATTGCTAACCCAGTTCTTCAAGATGCTCTGGTCTGATTGGTGGGTCTTATGGAGAGTGTCACCCGAACAGGTTTGCTTTCTGTAGCACCAGCTGTCTCTCAGGCTGGAAGAGGGGACCAGACTCCTGCTAATTGTACTTCGGAGCAGGTAGCTCCTTAGATTCAGACTCCAGCAGTTCAGCTAGTTGGAGGAGCTCAGCCGGGTCTGATAGCCCAGGACAGTGATGGGGCAGCTATGTCTGTCGATGCTTTATGGAGGTTGGATAGATTGACCAAGCTTTTCACTACTACCTTCAGCGGTGCATCTACCGAGGATCCTAAGGATTATTTGGATAACTCCCACGAGGTTCTTTGGAACATGGGTATTGTTGGGACCAATGGGGTTGATTTCATTACATTCTGATTTTTTGGATCCGCCAAGACTTGGTGGAGGTATTATTATTTAGCTAGACTAGCAGGATCTCCAGCCTTGACTTGGGAGCAGTTTACGCATGTATTTCTGGAGAAGTTTCTCCCTATTACACATCGAGAGGACTATCGGAGGCAGTTCGAGCATCTCCATCAGGGATCCATGATGGTCACCCAGTACGAGACTAGGTTTATTGAGTTAGCCCGCCATGCTATTGTTATACTTCCCACAGAGAGAGAGAGAGAGAGAGAGAGAGAGAGAGACGGTTTATTGATAGACTCATTTAGCCTATTCGTCTCCAGATGGCTAGAGAGTCTGGGAGCGAGATATCCTTTCAGAAGGTGGCCAATGTGGCCCGGAGGATTGAGATGGTATTGTCACAGGGGGTGGTCATAGAGCAGACAAGAGACCCCGTCAGTTAGGTCGATTCAGTGGTGCCTCGTCTGAAGGCAGAGAATCGTATGATAGGGGTCAACCTTCTAGGCCTTTCCAGTCAGCCCTCCAGGTTTCTCACGGTGACTCAGGTGGCCGTGGTTCTTACGCGCACTATTCTGATCAGCAGCCATTCAGTGCACCACCAGCTCCTATCAGTGCACCGCCACTTCAGAGTTTTCGTGGTGGTCATTCAGGTCGACGGGGCCATTATACTCAGCAGTCGAGGGCTTGTTAAACTTGTGGTGACACGGGTCATATTGCAAGATTTTGCCCTCGATCAGCGAGAAGTTCTCAGCACCAGGTTCTCGTGCCATGGTTCAGGCACCAGGTGTTCCACAGCCCGCCCAGCCAGCTAGAGGTGGGGGTAGAGGTGCCAGAGGTGGAGGTAGAGGTCATAGAGGTGGAGCTCAGACCGCCAGAGTTGGAGGCCAGCCAGCAGTAGGCCATCTTAGAGAGGTAGATCAGAGTGGTGGGCCCCAGCCCCGATGTTATACTCTTCAGGCCAGGCCCGAGGCAGAGGCTTCAGATGCAGTTATTACAGGTACAGTTCTGGTTTGTGATAGAGATGCTTAAGTGTTGTTTGATACGGGGTCTACGTATTCATATGTGTCATCCTATTTTGCCCCGTATTTGGTCATGCCTAGTGATGCATTGGGTATTCCTGTTTATGTGTCTATTCCGGTGGGTGATTCTATCGTGGTCGATCGAGTCCATCGTTCTTGTGTTGTGGTGATTGGGGGTATGGAGACTCTTGTAGATTTGTTGCTTTTAGATATGGTTGACTTTGATATTACATTGGGGATGGACTGGTTATCACCCTATCACGCTATCTTGGATTGTCATGCTAAGACTGTGACCTTAGAATTACCGGGTATGCCTCTTTTGGAGTGGTGGCGGACTCCTAGTCATTCTACCCGCAGTGTTGTATCATATGTAAAGGCTTGGCGTATGGTCGAGAAGGGGTGTTTGGCCTATTTAGACCATGTTCGTGATTTCAGTGCTGAGGTTCCCTCTATTGATTCTGTGTCTGTTATTTGTGAGTTCCCCGATGTTTTTCCTTAAGACCTACCGGGTATGCCACCTGACAGAGATATTGATTTCTGTATTGATTTGGTACCGGGCACTCAACCCATTTTTATCCCACCATATCGCATGGCCCCGCCGAAGTTGAAAGAGTTAAAGGAATAGTTGCAGAAAGGGTTTTATTAGACCCAGTGTCTCACCTTAGGGTGCGCCGGTGTTATTTGTCAAGAAGAAGGATGGGTCAATGAGAATGTGTATTGATTATCGGTAATTGAACAAGGTAACGATCAAGAATAAGTATCCACTGCCGAGGATTGATGATTTTTTCAACCAGCTTCAGGGTACCAGGGTATTTTCCAAGATTGACTTGCGATCTGGCTACCATCAGTTGAGGATTAGGGCATCCGATGTCCCTAAGACAACCTTCCGCACTCAGTACGGGCACTATGAGTTCTTGGTTATGTCATTCGGGTTGACAAATGCCCCAACAGCTTTCATGGACTTGATGAACCGAGTGTTCAGGCCTTATTTGGATTCATTTGTGATAGTTTTCATTGATGATATATTGATATATTCCCGCAGCCACGAGGAGCACGAGCAGCACGAGCAGCACCTTAGAGTGGTTCTTCAGACTCTGAGGGATAGTCAATTACATGCAAAGTTCTCCAAGTGTGAATTCTGGTTGGGTTCGATTGCATTTCTGGGTCATGTTGTATCAGCAGAGGGTATTCAGGTGGACCCAAAGAAGATTGAGGCAGTCAAGAACTAGCCTAGACCAGTATCAACTACAGAGATTCAGAATTTCTTGGGGTTGGCAGGCTACTATTGACGGTTCGTGGAGGGTTTTTCATCTATTGCAGCCCTGATGACCAGATTGACCCAGAAGGGTGCCCAGTTCAGATGGTCGGATGAGTGTAAGGCGAGCTTTCAGAGGTTTAAGATAGCTCTGACTACGGTACCGATGTTTGTTTTGCCCACGGGTTCAGGGCCTTATACGGTCTATTGTGATGCTTCCCGTGTTGGGCTTGAAGCAGTGTTGATGCAGGATGGCAAAGTTATTGCCTATGCTTCGAGATAGTTGAAGATTCATAAGAAGAACTATCCGGTTCACGATTTGAAGTTGGCAGCCATAGTTCACGCATTGAAGATTTGGAGGCATTATCTGTATGGCATGGTATGTGAGGTGTTCAAGGATCACAAGAATCTTCAGTACTTGTTCAAGCAAAAGGAGTTGAATTTGAGGCAGAGAAGGTGATTGGAGTTGTTGAAGGATTATGATATCACCATCTTATATCACCCGGGGAAGGCCAATGTGGTGGCCGATGCATTGAGCAGGAAGTCAGCCAGTATGGGCAGTCTTGCTTATATTCTGGTCGGTGAGAGGCCGCTTGGTTTGGATGTTCAGGCCTTAGCCAATCAGTTTGTGAGGCTGGATGTTTCTGAGCCCAATCGTGTGTTAGCTTGCACGATTGCTCGTTTTTCATTATTGGAGCGTATCCGTGATCGGCAGTATGATGATCCCCATTTGTGTGTACTTAGAGACACGGTGCTACGCGAAGGTGCCAGGCAGGTTACCTTAGATGATGATGGAGTTTTGAGATTGCAGGGTCGAGTATGTGTGCCTAATGTGGATGGGCTCTGAAAGTGGATTTTGGAGGAGGCCCATAGCTCCCGGTACTCTATTCATCCGGGCGCTGCGAAGATATATTAGGATTTGGCAGCATTATTGGTGGCGTAGAATGAAGAAGGATATCGTAGCATATGTGGCTCATTTTTTTAATTGTCAGCAGGTTAAGTACGAGCATCCGAGTCTTGGTGGTTTATTTCAGAGGATTGAGCTTCCCGGGTGGAAGTGGGAGTGAATCACTATGGACTTTATTACTGGACTTCCGCTAACTCGGAAAAAGTTCGATGCAATATGGGTCATTGTTGATAGGCTGACCAAGTCAATGCATTTCATTCATGTAGCAGTCTCCTATTCTTCTGAGAGGTTTGCTGAGATTTATATTCGGGAGATTGTTCGCCTTCATGGTGTGCCCTTGTCTATTATTTCTGACCGGGGTACACAATTTACCTCGCTCTTTTGGAGAGCATTTCAGCGGGAGTTGGGCACACGGGTTGAGCTGAGCACAGCATTTCATCCCCAAACGGACGGTCAGTTCGAGCGGACTATTCAGATCTTAGAGGATATGCTCCGAGCTTGTGTTATTGACTTTGGAGGTTCGTGGGATCAGTTTTTGCCTTTAGCAAAGTTTGCCTACAACAACAGCTACCAGTCGAGTATCTAGATGGCTCTTTGTGAGGCTTTATATGGTAGGCGATTTCAGTCTCCGATTGGATGGTTTGAGCCGGGAGAGGCTCAGTTGTTGGGTACGGATCTGGTTCAGGAGGCCTTGGACAAGGTCAGGATCATTCAGGATAGGCTTCGTTCAGCTCAGTCCAGGCAAAGGTGCTATGCAGACTGCAAGGTTCGAGATGTGGCTTTTATGGTTGGTGTTGCTCCGAGTGTCGCCTATGAAGGGTTTAATGAGGTGTGGGAAGAAGGGCAATCTTAACCCTAGGTTCATTGGTCCGTTTGAGATTTTTGATCGAGTGGGAGAGGTGGCTTATAGACTTGCTTTGCCGCCGAACTTATCGGCCATACATCCAGTATTTCATATGGCCATGCTTCAGAGGTATCACGGCAATCTAGCCCACGTGTTAGATTTCAGCATTGTCCAGTTGGACAAGGACTTGTCTTATGAGGAGGAGCCGGTGGCTATTCTAGACCGGCGGGTTCGTTAGTTGAGATCTAAGAGTTTCCTTTCTATTCATGTTCAGTGGATAGGTCAGCCTCCTAAGGCATCGACCTGGGAGTCCGAGTTCGATATGCGGAGCCGTTATCCTCATCTTTTCCCCGACTCAGGTACTTCTCTCTTCTGTCCGTTCGAGGACGAATGGTCGTTTTAGAGGTGGAGAATGTGACGACCCAAAGGGGTCATCACTTGTTTTTAAATAATTCTGTGCTTTCGAGGCCTTGAAAACCTCATTTAGAGTCACCTCAATTTGCGTGCACAGTCCGGGCACGTAGCCGGAAAGCTTAAATATGAAATTCTGTGAAAAATTCTAAGTTTTGATATTAAAATAAATAAATTTGATTTTGGTAAACTTTTTGGGTAAATGGACCCAGGACCGTGATTTGACGGTCCCCGAGGGTCCGTAGGAAAATATGGGACTCAGGCGTATGCCCAAAATCGAATTCCGAGGTCCCAAGCCCGAGAAATGAATTTTTAAAAGAAATTATTTTTCTAAAATTATTAAGGAAAAATTGAAATGATATTTGATTGGAACGTGTTGGTATCGGGCCCGTATTTGGTTCCGGCGCCCGGT
This sequence comes from Nicotiana glauca, assembly GCA_026770625.1. Taxonomy (NCBI): domain Eukaryota; kingdom Viridiplantae; phylum Streptophyta; class Magnoliopsida; order Solanales; family Solanaceae; genus Nicotiana; species Nicotiana glauca. The sequence continues at coordinate 14,625 of MU711202.1, read as the reverse complement.
ACAGGTCTTATATGTGAAGATATTTCTGTGATGTCTGGTTAAAATCGGACGTCGTTTGACGTGTTTCGGACTTGAAATCCTAAATTCAAAACTTGATGAACTTATGGAAAAATGCTTTGAATTTGAGGTTTAATTTGTTGATAATGATTTTATTTAGGCAATTTGATCGCACGATTTAAGTTCGTATGATGTTGTTGAATTAGTACATGTGTTTGGTTAAGAGCTCCGAGGGCTCGTGAGTATTTCGGAGGTGTTTCAGAGTGGTTTTATCCTTGTAAAAGTTGTAGGTTTTTGCTGTTCAGTGCCCAGGGGTTTTGTCCTTTGCGTTCGCATAGGCCCTCTCGGAAACGCGTAAGGCAAATCTCCTAGGTGCCTTAATTCTTCTTCGCGACTGTGAAGCTGGAGTCGTGAATGCGAGGCAAAGGGGGGGTACCCTTCGCAAACGCGACACAGCATATGCGAACGCACAGGGATCAGGGGATGGGTCACCAGTTCTTTATCGTGAACGCGCCCTTAGGTTCGCGAACGCGTAGGCTTGAGGAGCCAAAGCTCCACGAACGCGAGCCGTCTTCCGCGAACGCGTAGGTCTTCCTAATCTAACTCATCGCGAACGCGATGAGCTTATCGCAAAGGCGATGATCTTATCGCGAACGCGATGAACAAATCCGCCTAGTTATTTTTAAAACGCCAAAACACTGTCATTACGGGACTCACCAAAAAATTCACAAAAACCTTTCTTCTCCAAGCTCTTAGGCGACCGTTGAAGCGATTCTTCACCAAAACCTCTTGGGTTAGTAATTCTTAGCTTATTTTCATCTATTTCCTTCAATATTTATTGAAAACCTAGGCCCAAAACATGTGATTTAAATTAAAAAATTGGGTATTTGGGTAGAGCTAGGGCTATTTGGTTTTTCTTGATTTAGACCTCATTTTGGGGTTGAATTTGAAAAGAAAGTATATATTTGGGCTCGTAGGTGAATGGAAGATTTGATTTTGGTCCAAACCTCGTATTTTGACCAAGCGGGCCCGGGGCCGATTTTTGAGTTTTTGGGAAAAATGATGGAAAAGCTATAATTAGGCATTGGGTTCGTGTTGTTTAGCATTTATTGATGTATTGAAGTCATTATTGTATAGATACAATTGATTTGGAGCCGAATTCGAAAGGAAAGGCGGTTATTGAGGATTGAATTGGCCGTGGAAGTTTGAGGTAAGTGTGTGGTCTAACTCTAGCTTGAGGGATTAGGAGTTGAGTCATATTTGCTATGTGGTAATTGTGAGTACGGCATATAGGCATAGTGACGAGTATCTATACGTTGGTATCTAGCATGACCGTGAGTATTTAAGTTGTGAATATCTTGATTTTTTTGTATTTATCTTGCTTTGGTGATGATTCCTATTTGTTGTGAAAAGCTTGTGAAAGGAAATTGTGACCTATGAACATCGAGGAGCAATGGCTCAAGTTATATTGCAATTGTGAACGTATATGTAATGGTTGAACCCTTTGGAGCATTGGCTCAAGTGGTAAAGTGAGATATGAAATAAAAGTGAAAGAAAGAGAAATAGTATTTAAATTATTCCCTTGCCGGGATATTATTGCTTATTGGTTATTTTCCCTTGTCGGGACGTTAAGATTATTAATGTTGTACCCTTGCCGGGATTTAATTATTTCAATTGTGTTCCCTTGCCGGGATTTCTATTATTATTTTTATTTATTCCCTTTCCCTTGTTTGTGATTTTTATTTGGGTGAGGAAGAGTGTTAAATCACGAAGGGTGATGTTGTGCATTGTTTGTGTATTGTGAGGAAAGAGTGTAAAGCACGAAGAGTGATACCGTGCATTATTTGCTTATTATGAGGAAAGAGAGTAAAGCACGAAGGGTGATGCTGTGCCGCACGATGTACCATTCCGTGCCAATTCTATTGATTATATGTGAGGAAAGAGAGTAAAAGCACGAAGGGTGATGCCGCGCACATTATTATTATATCATTGCTTGGTGTGGATGAGATAAAAGCACGAAGGGTGATGCCGTGCACGTTTTAATCATATCATTGCTTGGTGAGGATGAGAGTAAAAGCACGAAGGGTGATGCCGTGCACTTATTGATTTTTGATTCTTTATTGATGTCTAGCTATGCTGCTTTCTTCGTTATTTGATGATTTTTATTCGGAGTTGTTATCTTTCCCACAACATTCTCCCTTCCCATAATGACTGGTTAATTTATGTATCTCGATTCTGCTGTATATGTATATCTAACTGCACAGGTTTATGTGGTAGTCCGGTCTAGCCTCGTCACTACTTCGCCGGGGTTAGGTTAGGCACTTACCAGCACATGGGGTCGGTTGTGCTGATACTACACTCTGTGCTCTTTTGCACAGATCCAGGTGTTAGAGCAGCTTATGGTGCGCAGCAGTAGTCAGGGAGCCGACCTTCAGTCCACGAGACTCCGAGGTAGCCTTGCTGGCGTCCGCGGGCCCCGCATCTCTTCTTTCAATTTTCATGTTCTGTTGACATTTGTATTCGAGACAGACTATGTTCTTTATTTCAAACTCTTATTTGTAGTAATCCTAGACAGTCCGTGTATTGTTGTGACACCAGGTGCTGGGTAGAGACTTGTATTGGCTTTCTAGACGTTGTTTCTATATTTAGTTTAGACTTTCACTAAATTTTACTTTTCGTTTTCTTTTTAACTGCTTATTCATTGATAATTTAATTGTTTAATCATGTATAAAACAAGGTAGGTTAATATTTGCAAAGGTTCTTGGCTTGCCTAGCTATCACGAGTAGGCGCCATCACGATCCCCGAGGGTGAAAAATCCGGATCGTGACATAAATTTTAGAGATGTTAAAAAAAAAGAATATGGAAATGCACGAGGCTACTATAGAGATGTTTGACGGTATATGAATTTAAGTCAGTGCATGTGAAGTATCACTTAACTTATTCAGCATTTTGTATAAAATAGAAGTCGAATTATATGTATTGTTTTAAAAATGAGTTCAGATCTATTATAGAGATGTTAAAAAAAAAGAATATGAAAATGCACGAGGCTACTATAGAGATGTTTGACGGTATATGAATTTAAGTCAGTGCATGTGAAGTATCACTTAACTTATTCAGCATTTTGTATAAAATAGAAGTCGAATTATATGTATTGTTTTAAAAATGAGTTCAGATCTATTATTTATTGTACTTTTACTAAATGTTTACATATAAACTTATGCTCGGTGTCACACGTATTAGATTCAGATGAAACTGGTACCGCAACACTGCCTCAGCACATAGTTATAACATATACTACTACTAGCATACACCATACACTGATTAAGATCCATTATATTTCAAGCCATTGACTCAGTATGTATAAACCTTTACTGACAAAGATCCATTTTATGGGCTTTAACATCATTAAACAACATTTAATTATCATAAAAAGAGGACTAAGCTTCTTAATTTCCACCCTAATCAATATCTAATCAACTCCTAAACCACATTATTTAACATTTAAAAGAACTGACATGAAAATTTTAAAGAGACAAAGACACTTTACTTAAGTGAATAGTCACCGACAGATCGAAAAACACACGAAACACAAAAACTAAAAATTGAAAAGGTGACAAGATATCATAGGTTTGAGTTGGATCACGTGAATATACCATTTCCTTTGCCTGCTACAACAATAACGTTTGATCAACGTCGTCTTGAATTCTTTTCTCATTTCTATGGTCCTTTTAATTATAAAAAAATTTACTCTCATTTATGTTGTCTGGTTTTCTTTAGTGTCCTATCAGTCTATTGCACCTATGTAAACTTTACCTAACACAAAATGGAGAAAGAATCAGTATTTTTTTATTAGTTTGTCTCGATTTATTTGTCACTTAATTTTATTACTTGATAAAGTACTACTAAGTGAATAGAATTTTTTACTTACCAAAATAATGAAAGAATAAACTTACAAACTTTAATTAGAATTAAGGATTTGTTTGATTCTTGAGAAGTTTTTTTTTTGAAAAAAAAAGAGTGCCCCAATTTTCACGCTCGCGGTTCAAAAAATGGCCTCAATCAAGGTGTGACGTAGACGATCTACCTTAAAGCATATAAAATATAAACTTGTGGTAATAACATACAAAAAAAATTATTTTTTCAGTGTTGGCTCCTTTTAATGTTTATATTCTTGTGTGTGATGGCCATTTCATGATTAAGAAAAGCTTAAATAATTAGACATATCACTCTTATAATTAATTAACTACATTATATTATGCTTCAACACTCCCTCTCATGTATGTGTCTGTTATATTTTTTATAGACCAAATGCGTGAAAGTAACTTTTATTTTTGTTAAAAGGCGGTGAGATTTGATTCACGACCTCTTACTTGCTATGATATTTTTATGTCCAAGTATATGATCATCATATCAAAAGAGTTTTTAAGTTTTAAAATGAAGTAGTAACTCAATCTAATATTTTTTCACCTATCTTTTGCCCTCTTTGTTTCAAGAGGAAAGGAGAGGGAAAGAAAGTAAGGCCTTTATAATTCTTTTCACAAAAATAGATGAGTTGAAAACTCTATGCAAAAAACTGTAGAAAGATATATAGAAGCTCTATATCAGGCCATATTAGGTTTTACACGCATATTCAGAGAAAATGATGAATCTGTAATTCATGAGTGGTCAAAGCATACAATAAAAGAAAAAAGAATAGCGGATACGAAACCCTATTTTTAATTTGGAGCAAACAGTTTCTTACTTTGATTTCAGTACCCTGGAATTGATCCCCATAAGATCTGCATCTGGTTCCTGTATATGATAAATGTCGTGACTAGAAATATCAGTTTAATTTCTTCTTTAATTTTCAATACCATTTGACATGTCTTAAATCCAAGGAAGTGCCGGGATTTAAATTTAAAAGAAATTAAAATTATTAGGTTTGGTCGAACTAGTAACCCGTAATCTAGTTTAACTATTATTAGTAGATTAGTAATATATCATTAGGAACGACACATGGAATTGTAGTTCCAATCTTAGAAGTCAAATTCGTTTCACATTTAGTTGATGTCCCTAAGAAGTCAACAGACTAGTACAATTGGTGGATGAGCACAATCTCAGGATGTGTTATGGATGACATAGTAATTGTACCCCGTGTAGCGACGTTGAAAGATGTCGGTGTGTAATTTTCACAGATGGGTTTTCTCCTGTGAGCGGATCAGTGGTCGCATGGTTGGCGAAACTTCTGCGAAGAATTCTACTGGCTATCCAGTAAAGAGGTCAGACATGTGAATGTGGTTAATGATTCAGAGTATTCATTAAGGGATTTACAAAAAGATTTCGAGGAATTTGGCGGGTTGTTTGTGCAAGATCATGTCAACAATGAAAAAAGAATCTTGCGGGTTCTAGGGTTATGTAATAAGTGGCTCTAAACTAAGTGGGAGAGTCACACCGCCTACAATTGAGTTGTATGGTTATCTACTCGTGAGATTTCAGGTTATCGGCGTATTGGTAAGTTATTACAGGTAAGGGAAAAAAACACAAGTGATAATTGGAGCAAAGGAATTAATAAAGGTGTGCTATAGTTGGCCTTATTGATTAGTGTTCGGGCTTTGGGAAGATTCGAGATTTGTGCTTCGTCCAAAGGCGATTTACAAGGGAACTGATTCAGTCGAGTGCTTCATTGAGATAGGTGTTCATGTGCCAGCAGAGCCTGGGGAGTCGATTTTATTCAGGACCAATCCAGAATCGTTGACTCTCAACAACAGTCCTAGTGAAATCAAACGTTTAAAAATGCAGTGCCTAAGAATTTTAAGCCCGCGGTATGGTTAAGAATTGAGACCCTTAATAAATTTTGGGTCATGACACTATCATTAGTAGATTAATAATATATCATTAGGAACGATACATGGAATTGTAGTTCCAATCTTAGCAGTGAAATTCGTCTCACATGTTATTTCTTAAGGACATGAGATTAATATTATTAATTACTCTGGATGAAGGCTTATGATAAAGTCCCCGAGAGAGGTCCTATAGAGATGTATAGAGGCTAGCGGTATCCTAGTAGCATATATTAGGGTGATTAAGGATATGTACGAGGGAGCGAAGACACGGGTGAGGATTGCGGGAGGAGACTCGGATCATTTTCCTGTGGAGATGGGTATACATCAGGGATCAACTCTTAGCCCGTTTTTATTTGCTTTAGTGTTAGAGGGGTTGGCACAGCACATACAAGGGGAGGTACCACTGTGTATGCTATTCGCTTACGACATAGTCCTGATTGATGAGACACGTGGGGCAGTTAACGCTAGGTTGGAGGTTTGGAGAGAGACGCTGGAGTCTAAGGGTTTGAAGTTGAGTTGGTCAAAAACTGAGTACTAGGACTGCAAGTTCAGTTATGGGATTCACGAAGAAGGAGTAGTAGTGAAGATTGATACTCAAGTCGTCCCCAAAAGAGATTGTTTCAAGTATCTTGGGTAGAAGTTTGACAATTAGTACTCCTCCTAAGCTTACCAGTAGTACTAGGACTATTTCTGTGTTATCTTATTCACGATTCTTTAATATTACATGTTGTGTCATTCGTGCACGTAACCTTAATGTATTGTAGTTACCATTGTTTGCTACTTGTTGCCTTATCTCCACTGTGCCTTGAGCCAAGGGTCTATCGGAAACAGCCTCCCTATCTTTATAATGTAGGAATAAGGTATACATACATACATACATACATACTACCTTCTCCAGACCCTGTTTATGGAAATACACTAATATTGTTGTTGTTAATTACTCTAGTTGAAGGAGAAATAACTTGTAAATTATAATTATAAAGGATGAATATTTATTATTGGTTCATAAATGGACATACTCCCTCTATCTTACAAAACTAAACCCAATTGTTATAATAACGTCGATATCCTTAATCCTCCACCTCGATTAATTATTTTAATTACTCTTTGATCATTTTTCTGGTTAATGCACAATATTATTTTTAAGAGATAATACTAATTGAATATCGAGTACGTTATAAAAAATTTATCACCAAAAATTAGGACGTAACGTATTAGTTAGAGTCTTCGCCTTGTATGTGTAGATTCGAGTTTTTGTGGTTCCTTTTTTCTCCAATTCCCTAATAAATATGACAAACCAAGTTGCTAAATTTATTGAAAGTTATTCAAATTAACTATTGCAATTCGAATCAAATCACATATTTGATAAAAGCGAATTGTCCGGTGTATAAGGTATCTCGCACAAGGATCGGAAAGTGCCGCACCCCAAGTATATTGATGTAGACAGTAACTCTAATGCAAATCATGAATAGCTATTTATACGATTCGAACCTATAATCTATAGGTTAATCCAAACCTTCCCTTCACATCACAGATATTACAACAAAGAATGAAAAAACTTTTCTTACAATTTTGGGGTAAATAAAAGAATGAAAAAAGACAAAGAAGTTGGGAAATTGAGGAGGGAGAACAATGCGTGGATGGACGCATGCATGCATGTGTAGTCTCGGGATTAACTTTGCTTGCAATTTACGTAAAAGAGTGAATGAAAAAGTGTAATGTCAGTTTATATATCGTAACTATAGCTGTTTGGTTTTTGTTTTTGCTAATACAGTGACTATTTTCATCTTTCTTTTTGTTTTTTGATAGATCCAAAGCAAACACCAAAAGTGGTGGAAGATAAAGGGGACGGAGACCTTTCATTTAGGACAATTGCATCATCAACATTAATGAAGCATGGTTGGTTTGTCCTCAAGCCAAAAAAAAAAAAAAAACTTCTAAAAATTGATAATTGGTAATTGGTACTCCTAATTTAATATTCGTTGATACCGTAAAATTGATTTTAGGTTATCGGTGTATATAAACGAACTTTTATTTTTAATTAGAAACAATAAATTTTTTTAAGTTTAAGTTATGTTACACACTGACAATATAAAAGTATTTATACAATTAGATGACTTATAAGGTTTATTTTATTATAAATAAATCTATATGATAAAAATTAACCAGTGGACTAATAAAAATGATTAATCAACTTGCTATCCCATGTTAAATTGTATTGTTAGTTTATAAAAAATATTTATACAATAAATGTATAACTTAGATCCTACTTATCTTGGATTTACCAGCTCTTCATTAACTTGCCGTCTAGGGGAAACTACACAATATAGCTGCTTTAAAAAATAATAGCTGGTAACATATTTTTTTTTAATATATTAATGTATAATAAATAAAATTTATACGTATTATATCCATAATCAATACTCCATGCATTTTAAAAATTGTCTTAGTTTGACTTGACACAAACTTTAATAAAGAAAGGAACACTTTTGAGATATTTGGTGTTAAATAAGTCATAGCATTTACGTGGCTATAAAATTTTTGAAACTTGTGGTATGAAATTTGTCATAGTTTTGTATGGCTATAAATGCTTCCAAATAAAGAAATATTAAAAGAGCCAATCCTTTTAAAACAGACTAACAAAAATATAATGCCGATTTTTCTGAAACTGATGGAGTATATATTTTTTGTATTATTAGTTAACGGATATAATTATTTTTGATTGACTAGTCAAATGTTTAACTTGTCCACCCATCTACCTACCAAGGTGTGATAGAAACAAAATGAAGTGTGTCCATTTAGGAAATGGGCTTTTGTGTCCACGAATGTCCTTTTATGTCAGTATGCTCCTTAATCTGGACCCGAACCGACAGAGATTCGTAGATGAGATTAATCAGAAGGCTGTACATTTGGCCCATTAGGTCCACCACATAATGGACTTATCATCCCAATCATGAATTGCTTGACAATGACCTGTATACAGTGGCCTAGTTTCATACGAGTATTGGTAACTAGTAAATGACTATGTGGACCTCACTATTGGGCCCATTTCATAAATGCAGTATTAAAGGACTAGGTGGGCCTACCTAATAGGCCCTACATTTGGCACAACTACTTTGTGAGGCTCTATGGTGTTAAAGGTTAAAATATCATGGTATAGCCAATTTTCACACTGGTCAATGAAAAATAGCCAGCATTTACCAAGTCAATAAAAAATAATCTTAAAAGGTAGGACAACATATTATGCTGGACCGGTATACTTTGCTAACTCCTGTAAAATTTGCGGGAGACTGGAGCACCAGTGCTCCAAACTCCAGTATATTATACTGGACAATTATACTTGCTGGAACTCCCGTAAAATTTACGGGAGTTCCAGCATAATTATGCTTGAACTCTCATAAAATTTGCGGGAGTTCCAGCATAGTTATCCTGGAACTCCCGTAAAATTTACGGGAGTTCAAGCATACTTATGTTGGAACTCCCGTAAAATTTGCGGGCGTATTTTTTCGGATTTTGAACAGTGTTTTCACTCAGATTTAAAGTGGCTAAATTTCGATGACTTTTGAAACTTGGCTATTTTTCAACGACCAGTGGTAAATCTGGCTATTTTTGAATTTCTCCCGTGTTAAAGAGGGTGATAAAGCACTATTATTTAGAAAATAATAACCATACGTATTTTCCTAAGGAAACTTTTAGAAATGATTATTGTTAGGAGACTTATTGCTGGGTGTAGCTATAATTTAGCTAATTACTTTCTATGATTACTAATTTCTTATCATATGATGTATATCACTATATTCAATTCGGTTCTATCTATTGTATTCAATTTAAATATATTTATTTTTATATATTTTACATTGTATTCAAATTCACTATTTTGAATTCAGTTATATTCAAATAACGAAAAATCAATAAATAGGGTGTATATCGCTATATTCAATTCGACTTTATACACTGTATTCTATTCGGCTATATTCATTCTTAATTATTTTGCATGTATTCAATTTCAATATATTCAACTCGACTGTATTCAAACAACAAAAAATAATGATATTCGACTGTATTTAATTCATTGTATTCGTTCGTAACTACTTTTACAATGTATCCAATTCACTGTATTATATTTAATTTGGTTATACTCAAACAACAAAAATTCAAAAAATACACCTATCACAAAAAATAACCTTTGAAATACATAAATATAGACAAAAAAATAAAAATAAATAAATTTTATTTTCATCAAAAATACATAATACACGCAAAATTGAGTGTATTTATATATAATATAATGTATTTGTATCATTGTATGTGACTCAATAGCAAAGAAGAGAGAAAGTTCGCCGGAGATACATATTCCGGCCAAGCAAAATACTTGATATATTTTATTAAAAATACAAAATGGAGACGAACAAAAATCGGCTAGATTTGAGAATATACTATCACATTATATCTACCAAAATTCGGCTAGATGAACAAAAATCTAGCCTTAATGTATATTTTATTGTATTTAATTCGGCCATAAGAAATAAAATATACTCAAACCTGATAAATATACTCAAATCTAAAAAAATACGGTCGGATCTGAGAAATTCGGCCAGTTGGACATGGATTCCAAACAGAGATGACGGCAGCGACAGATGTAATGATGAGGCTGATCTGTATTGAGGAATTTGAGGTACTAAATTAGGGAATTTTCATAGCGAGTGAGAGAAGAGAATATAGAGGAGAGAAAAAAAATAAAAAGGAGGTTGAACGGTGATGGTTCTCCGGCGAGATTGTGATGACCTGATAAGTCATCTTATGTTTTAGAACCTAATTCTATGTTTCGAAGCCTTAAATAACTCATTTTAGTCTTCCTCAATTCGTGTGCCCAATCAGGATATTTTTTGGAAAATGTTTTATGTTAACACCTTATAATAATAAGAATTTTGCCTTAAAAAGTCATTTGAGTTGACTTCGGTCAATATTTTGGGCAAACGGATCTGAATCCGTATTTTGACAATCTCGGTGGGTCCGTATCGAAATATGGGATCTGGGCATATGCTTGAAATCGAACTTGGAGGTCCCTAGTTTGAGTTATTAATTTTTGTTGAAAATTAAAAGTTTGATGATTTTTAAGAATTGACTGATGTTTGGTCTTGATATCGGGTCCGTATTTTAGCTCCGAAGCCTGGTGTAGGTCAATTAGTTATCTGTGAAATTTGGTGAGAAACAGAGATGGTTTGACGTGATTCATACGTTCAGTTGTGAAAATAGAAGTTTTAAAGTTTCATGAAAATTTCATTTAATTTGGTATATGATTCGTAGTTCTAGGAATTATTTTGGTATTTTAATCGCGCGAGCGAGTTCGTATGAGGTTTTTGGACTTGTGTGCATTATTGATTTAGAGCCCCGAGGGCTTGGGTGAGTTTCGGATAGGCTATGGGTGTTTGAAACTTAGAAAATATGGTTTTCCTCAGCTTCAGCTTCATCTGGTTTCCTTTTTTGCGTTCGTGAAGATACTCTCGTGAACGCGAAAATACTCTCGCGAACGCGAAGAGTGAACTGGGGTTGGGTGGAAATTCTTCTTCCTAAATGCAGAGCAATGGGGGCCTTACCTTTCTCGAACGCGACCAGCTTCACGCGAACGCGTAGCTTTAGGGACTTGGGGATAGGACAGTCACTTCTTCTACGCGAACGCGAGCACTGGCTCGCGAAGGCGGAGGCCAAGGGGAGCAGCCTTCGCGAACGCGATGAAGGACTCATGAACTCGAAAGCTACTTGGGCTACTGCACATCGCAAATGCCACAGGCCCTTTGCGAATGCGAAGAAGCCTGACGCCCAGACCTTAAATATTTCAAACAAACGGGATTCTTCCATTTTTCATGAACTCTCCATTAAAACTTGGCCTAGGTGTGATTTTGAAGAAAAAACTCAACACCAATTTATAGGTTTGTACTATTTAACTTATTTTCTTCCATTTCTTTCATCACCTATTAATTCCTAGCCCTAGTCTTTGTTCTTACATGGTAGAAAAGTATGGATTTAGGAAGAATGGAGGGTTTTTGTAAATTGGGTATTTAGACCTCGATTTGAGGTCAGATTTCAAAACTAATGGGCTCGGGGGTGAATGGGCAAATGGATTTTGTCATAAACCTCGAGTTTTGACCAAACGAGTAATTTTTGACTTTTTGGGGGAATGTTTGAGAATTCTAAATTGGGAAACTTACACAAATGTCCCAAATAAATTTCAACTTACCAACCTCTAGCTATTAGTCATAAACTTACCAAAACTAGCCAACAAAAATTGAAAAACCAAATAATAGGGTTCTTTCTCTCAAAGAATTACATGCAAAAATCACCTTCCATATTTTTAAGCGTGATTAGCAATATTAGATACAAGATGGAAAGGAAATTTCATGGACGGGGTAGCAAATAAGGTGATGAAATACAAAAATCTAAACAAAAAAGGAACTTTTTCATTGGGCATAGTTAAAATTCATTGCAAATATATAGATAAGACAATATACAAAATTTGAGGAAGATTGGAGGTGATTTGGACTGGTTTTGTATTAAAATTCGTAATCAAATCGAGTTCAAAAAAGTCTTCTGCGACACATGTATCAAACATGTATCAAGCATGTATCTCACACACAGGTATACACGAATATACATGTGATACATAATTGATACAAATATGATACATTTGTGATACACAAATGATACATAGTGTGAAACATATCTCATTTTTTTCATATTCAGCTTTTACTTCGAATTTTCAATTCAAACCACCTCAAAACTTCACCAAATCATCCCAAAACTGAGATTCAAGCTCTTTAAGTTTTGCCCAATCTATTCTAATAATACCCACTCAAAAAAAAAGCAAAAATTTAATTTTTTTGCTACAAATAGCTAATTGGCTAATATTAGTAATATTTTATCAATTGGCCAATTTTTGTAATGAGCTACGTATAAATGGACATAGCTGGTAATTTTTCTTCTAAATTTTTGCATTTTAATTGATTCCTTTAGAAATATTGATATTATTGAGTCAATTGTGGTTAGATACGAGTGGTTTGGAGGTGGATTCTAAGGGAAAGGGTCCGGTAGAGCTCTGAATTGACTGCGGAGTGAGGTAAATGTTGTGTCTAACCTTAACCTGAGGAAACTAGGAACCCTCGGACTATGTGCTATGTGATTCTCATGTGAGCGGCATATATCCGAGGTGACGAGTGCTTATACGCCGCCGAATTATCTGTTTTCCTTGATTTTTCGCTTTTCCTTAATTATTTCCTTCCTTCCTTAACTATTTTATGCTCTAAATGCTTCCCATGCTTAACTGCTACCTGTTAATCAATATCTTCTCATGTTAATGATATTAGCTCTTTTCATATTTTCATGATTCCCTGCTATTTGCTAAATTGACTTACTTGCACCTTTTCATTGTCAATTACCGAATTGGTCTCGCTGTGTAGTATTACTTGTGTAGATTCCTATATTGTACAATATTTTCTTTTTGGTTGAGTTTAATATTTATTGATCGTAAAGGTTTTTATGGTTTGAACTGTTGATTTGACTGTGCACATTGAGCTATGGTATTAATATGGTTGGATCGGGCTGCACGCCATAGCAGGTGTAATAAGGGTGAATTGATATGGTGGAATAAGGGTGAATTCGTACTGTACGGTGGGATCGGGTTGCGCACCACAACAAGTCGAATAAGGGTGGAGTGTTATGGTTAAATAAGGGTGAATTATGATACTGATATCATTATATGGTAGGATCGGGTTGCGTGTTGCAACATATCTATATATTATTTGTTGTTGTTGATGTTATTACGGTAAAATAAGGGAGGATTATGTGTTGTCCGATGGGACGAAGTTGCACGCTGCAACAACCTATGTATTTCTATTTCCTCGAGTTATGTTAGTTTTCAATATTATTATGTGAAACTCCAAGTATTAGTAATTCTGAACGACACCACTTTCTTCCTTGAGGTTGTAACTGCTATTTTCAGTTGACAGTCTTATCTTGTTCTGTATTTCCTTTTTCTGCCCTTATTATATACTGCGTACAGGTTATAGTGTAAGTGACCCGACTTAACCTCGTCACTACTTCATCGAGATTAGGCTCGACACTTACAGAGTACATGCAGCCGATTGTATTCATCTACACTCTCCACTTCTTGTGTAAATTTTGGAGTCTGTCCCAGCGGTGGCTATTAGCATGCTTGGATTGATCAGCTCGACGGAGACTTAAGGTACAACTGCCTAGCGCCCGCAGCTTTTAAAGTCTGATCACGCCCAACTATGCCTTCTAAAAAGAACAATGCGGTTGTTGCAAATATAATCCGATTTACAAGTCTGAAGTCGAATCCCACAGAGAATTAACCTATCAATTACCTTTGTTGGAATCACTAAATTCTTTATAATCAACTTTCCCAAACGTTATAAATAATAGTTGATGGTATTTCTACTAACTAAGATTGAAAATAAATAAATAACAACTGTAAACTAAATATGCTTGGGTTGAAAACAATAATGAGAAGGTTCTAAGGTAGTGATTTCCCCTATTGATGAAATCCCTTTCGGTTATGTTTCATATAGATTCACCAAAATATCTCTATCAATCATGAGCACTCTTTTTACCGTAAATTTCTCTCGAGTAATTGTGATATTTTACTAGATGCACTCTCCCGAGTCACACTAGCTGACTTTGTTTATTACATCTCACTATAGATCGCACCCAAGGTTTCGTTATCCCTAATCCCGCCTTTAAACCCGTAGTTATAGATCCCTCTTATACTTTGGGAGTGGTGTTGTTCAA
>MU711200.1:161632-175418 GCA_026770625.1 Nicotiana glauca | reverse complement strand
AAATTATTTGGTGAAGAATTAATTCAACAAATTCAAGCCAAGATAGATTCATATGTGAAAATGGACAGAGCAGATACTGCAGGAGATAAATTAAGTCCTTTTGAAATGATTACCAGAAGTCTTCAAATGAAGAAAGGAGCTATCTCCAAGAAAGAAATCCTCGCTTCATATTTTGGTGAAATAAAGAAAGATTTGGCAAAAAATTTCGGAGCAGAAGTCAGTGACAATATATTCATGGCTTCTTTGGGTAATACTTCTGATGAAGAAGAATGTGCAGCAGGGGAAGCTCAAAGCACCTCAGAAACAGAAGTTAATATTAATGACATAGAAGACTTCCTTGCAAAATTGAAGGAAAGTGCTGAAGAATCTTCAGAAAGAAAAGACAAAAAAGAAAAAGGAAAAGCATGAATGACTGAAGGCCCCACAAATTAAATTATTAGGGGTAATGAAGACGAATAACTTCAATAATGTAGCGGACCCCTCCATTATTGAAGGGAATCTACTTTAATAAAGTAGTTTCGTCCGTTTGTAATTATGTAGGATTTTTTTTTTATCTTGTCGACCACAAGTATAATTATTATATCGGCCAATACTGTTGCAATTTTGTTTTATTCTTAGCTGATCTATTATATAAGGATCATTTTAGTTTAGAAGGAGGTAGGCATCAGTTTAGGCATTAGCCAAGCCAACGCTCTCCCTTCTCTCTAGTTTTATCTCTCCACTCTCTTTGTAAAAATCCCTTGTAATATTTTAAATTTTGTATAGAAAAAAATCAAAAAAGGTCGCTTGGCCACAACAGAAGGGTCTCGGGTACTGTTTCTCTCTCCCCCTCTTTATTTATATTTCTATTTAGCCTAAATGAAAGGCTAAATAATTAAGTGTTAGACTTAGCCTTCTAAAGTTATTCACTAAGCATGTTTTGTAACTAAGTGTTTACACTATCACCCTAATGAGGTTATAGGTTAAGAACTATATAGACCAGGTAGTTATTAATTTTGACAGTAAACCTTGGTTAGGCCAACCTAATCGGCGGTGCTCGTGAAACCCGTTTAAGGCAGGTGGCCATTTGTAGGGTTGTGTGTGGAGTACCGTGGTTTAAGGTTTACTTAGAAGTTGGTAACTAGCCAGGACTGGAGTTCTTGTAATTTAATTTCCTGCCTCATTGGAAGCGATCCTATAATCGTTTGGCTTCATATTATTATTATTATTATTATTATTATTATCTGTGGATCGGGCTATACGTCGCAGCAGGCTTTATTGGCTTTATTATTATTGTGGATCAGGCTACATGCCGCAGCAAGCCATATTGGCTTTTGATTAGCGCTTGGGTAGGATTCACCCCTCCGGAGTATGACATATAGCAGCAAGAGCATGCACAATGATATACATACATATGCTTTAGTGAGGGGCATTGATACCACGCACGTGTACAATGCTAAGTGATGGGGTGTGTGTGTTGAAAAGGGCTTTTGAGATAGAAAACTTGAGTATGTTGAGATAGAGAGTACCTGGGTAGTGTAGCGATCCGATCGGTCGTTTCAAGTATTTGCACTTCACTAGGGTAGTTTGAGGGTATGAGTAGCTTTGTATGATGTATTATGACTTGTGTGAATCATCAATTTTGGTTTTCAGGTTATTTGGAATCGATTTGGAAGAATGAATTTCATGATTTAGGCTTTAAGTTGGAAGAGGTGATTAAGTTTGACTTTTGTGAATTTAATCCTAGAATGATGTTTTGATGGTCCTGTTAAATCTGGATGGTGATTTTGGACTCGGACATATGCCCGAGTTTGCATTCGGATATTTCTAGAAGGACTCGGCACTAATTGGCAAAAATTGAAAATTTGAAGGATAAAATAGTTCATAAGTTTGACCGAGAGTTAACGTTGAGGATATCAGATTCGAATTATAGTTACAAAAATTAGAATAGCTTCGTTATGTCATTTGGAATTTGTGTGCAAAATTTGAGTTCATTCCGAGTTGATTTGTTCAGGTCCGGCACGAGTTATGAAAATTGAAAGATTCAAAGTTTATTAAGTTCGATTTGAGGTGCGATTCATGGTTTTGATGTTGTTATGCATGATTTGGGCCTCGAGTAAGTCCTTGTTATATTATGGGACTTTTTGTTATGTTTGGACGGGGTCCTGAGGGGCTCGGATGAGCTTTGGATAAGTTTAAGTTGTGTGCGCTCGTTTTTTTATGTTTCGACGTCATTTCTTCAAGTATAAATCGTACAACATTAAGCCAATGAGCTCTAATCGCTATTTTGATTGAAGCATTAGATCCGTATTATAATTTTGGAACCATAGCAGCTGGAATCATCAAATTTCGACATCGTATGAGGAATTCATGATCATTTTACTAAGAGTTGGGTTGCCATATTATTTTCAAATTAATTACGAAATTACAACTGAATTCGTACTTAAAAATTTGCACTATTTTCAAATATTGAAACCAATATATATCCTTCAATATAAGGTCAAATGGAGTGATTCAAGAGCCTAATTTGACTGAAATTTTATAAGGAATCCAATGAAAGCATCAAAGGAAAGTTTCAGGATCGGTTGGCACCAGAAACGAGGAAGAATAATATTATATTGAGGATTTCGTTCAATTAACATATTTTGAGTTGGGGAGCTTGAATTTGGGAGATTTTGGAGTCAATTTTCACCACATGAATTGGGGGATGCATTATCTACTCGAATTTCATTATGTTTCATGAATCTATCTTCATTTTTGGCATTTGATTGAGGATTTCAAGAGAGAAATTGGGGGTATTTGCCTAAAGTTTCGTAAAGTGAATTTTTGAGTTTTGAACACCCATTTGGAGTCAGAATTGAATGAAACTAGTATGGTTAAACTCTTAATTTATGAGTAGTCAGATTTTAGAAGTTTTGTCAGGTTCCGAGGTGCGGACCCGGGTTTGACTTTTTGGCCGATTTCGGGCTTTTGATTAAGGATTGAACCTTTATCATTTGGAATTGTTTCCTTAGGAAATAATTGATGTATTTGAGTTGCTTTTAGCTAGTTTTGAGTCGTTTGAAGGTCGGTACGTGCATGATGGCATTCTGGAGCATCATTTGGCTTGCTCGATATTAGATTTGGCTTGTTCGAGGTAAGTAAGACTTCTAAACTTGGAGTGGAAGGTATGAACCTTGATTATACGTGTTATGCTACGCTAGAAGGTAAATGACTCGATTGACTCCTTAGAGTTGTGCGGTCAATTAACTTGTATTTTTCTATGTGTTTTCCATGTGTTAGAGAAACTGAGTTGTGACCCATGCTAGAAATCACACTTAGGCATATGTTGGTATTATTAGGACCCACTAAGGTCATTTCTGCTATTGAATTATATGTTTAAATTAAAATTTCGTACTTAGTCATACTTATTCATTGCATATCATATCTCAGTTTATGTTGCTAGTTATTGATAAATCATATCATTATTTTTGGGATAATTTCATCACATTGTGACCCCGAGAGACTGGAGATATTGATGACTTAGTGAGGTAGATGGGCTGATTGTGAGTGATATTTATGGGATCGGGCTGAACGCTATAGCTTATTTTACCGATTTGTGCCTGGATCTAGCTTATTATAGCGCTTGGACTGAAGAAGCCCTTATGGAGTCGGTACACCCCATGTGAGCACAATTTAAATTTATATTGAGGGATGGATCTTCCCTGGGCATGGATCTTGCCCGAATCATTTATGTTTAGGAATGGATTTTCCCTAGGCTGGATCGGCCTTATACAGTACTGAGTGACTGACTTAGTTGATGTATATATTTCAGATGGATCTTCCCTGGTTTAGATTAGCCATATACAGTACTGAGCGTGAGTTTATTTATGATTGGTTAGGATGGATCTATCCTATACAGTGCTGAGTATCGAGCGTGATGAGTGAGAGAGTGAGACCATGAGATTTAGTACTCTGAGAGTATGAGTACATGAGTTCATCACTAAGATGTATTATGTTTGGCACTGTATTTTAGATACAGGCATAAAGATGCATTTCTTCATGCTACCCGATTTTGGTGACATTCACGATTACGCATACATAGTGCCATGTAGGCATAGAGTTGTACCTTCCCTATGCTATCTGAAAAATGAAACATCTTATTTATTGTGGAACGATTTGGGAAAAACCATAGTTTTAGAAACATACTTATTTTTTTTTTATTTCAGTTAAAGATTTAGATTTTTACTGATATACTTGAAGAGCATCCCTATTTTCCAAAACTGTGGAAGAGCTGAGCATTTTATCTCTGAGTTACTTCTTTTAGCACTGTTATTACTATGTTATGAAATGTTGTTGGCAATTGGTGTTGGACTTCGGCCTATGTTCCAGCTCGTCACTACTTTGAACCTAAGGTTAGGTTTGTTACTTATTGAGTACATGGGGTCGGTTGTACTCGTGCTACACTTCTGTATCTTGCGTGCAGATATTAGATGCCAATGTTACTGTGTACGGCAGGAGATGGATTTGAAGATGTACTTGTGTTCTGGTCATAACTGCCTCTTGATCTTGGTAGCTTTAGAATTTTAATACGTTCATGTATATTTCAAACAAATAATGTATTTTAACTCATAACGGCTTTGTAAACTCTAAAACTTAGATGCTCAGGAATTGTACTACCAGTCCTTTGGAAATTCTTGTATAAAAGCAATTGTATTATCGTTTCTTCTCTTAATCAATATCATTAAATTGGATTGTTATTAAATGGGCTTACCTAGCAGGTTGGGTTAGTGTAAGGCCCCATGAGAACTTCTACTCAAAACTCGAAGGCTCGTAGTGCCAAATTAGGAAAATGTGTTAGAAATGTGTAAAAAACTTGAAGGCTCGCAAGCTCGCCGCAGCTCGGAACCTTTGGATTGATCTATACATTAAAAAGTCAAGGAATAATACTTTCCAGAAAAATGCATTTTTGCGGTCCACTATGTGGCCAGTTATGCCATCGCATAATCACTATACGGGCTGCATAGTCATTGCAAAATTTCCTTGGGATTTTGTAAGGGGTAGTTCTGTGGTGCATTATGCGGCCGCAGAATAGCTATGCGAACCGCATTCCTGTCGCATACCCAGGAAGATTATTTAGATTTTGGGGAGTATTTTTGCATTCCATTCTCCGGACCGCTTGTTAACTTTTATGCAATCGCAGATCTGAATCAGGGCTCCTATTTTCTAACTTTTAAAACCTGAACCCATCCCATTAAAAACACCCCATCTGACCTTTTCTATGTTAATTTACTGAAAATAGTGTGAGTGATCTTCATCAAATCCCCACACAACTCTTGCCCCAAAACCTTGAAGTTTGTTAAGAGAGTTACTAGGGCTTCCTCCTAAAAAGGTAAGCCCTTGTTCCATAGTCTATAATTTCGAAAATTCTATTTAAAATAAGTGATTAGCAATTGAGTTCATGGGAAAAGGGGCTGATAATCTTGCATGCATGAAAGATAATGGGGAATGGGGAGGATGTGAACTAAAAAGATAACAATTGGAGTATAACATTGAAGAAATCTCTCACAAAAGGGTCCTAGAAACATTGTGCACACTTACTGCTTGGTAATAAGCCCAAATGAGCTAGAATCCTAATCATGCCTCTAATTCTTGGTTCAATTTGCAAATTCTTATAAACTAGATTGAAGCGCTAAGAGTCCCGAAATTTATTATAAAGATCTAAGGAAAGATCCATTGAGGTATGTGTGGCTAAAACCCCCTCCTCTTAGAAATTGAGCTCCCATGGTGCCCGTGCAATTGTTGTAAGTTCGAAAGTTGATTGATGCAGTACTTGTTATGTTAAATGAATTGACGTTGTGAAAATGTTTGTGGAAGGTACTTCTTCATATGTCTAATGTTACTTCTTGTAAATTGAGGATGTGTGGTGAATTGAACAATAGCTACGTGCTAAATGCCTAAATGTCATGCCATGGTTACTTTGGGACTAATATGCCAAACTTGACAAATTCCTCTCAATGCTTATGACTTAAATTGCATTTGTATGTGTCTATGATCTTAAGTGGAAAAGTAAATGTTGAAATTTAGTATAATGTGAACCGTGAGTTATGGAATGTGGTAATTGTGGCCCCAAGTGTCGATGAACTAATACATGTGTAACCAAAGATTGGAGTGAGATGAATAATGGAAAATGGTAACGTCTCGGGGAGACAGCTTAGCCGATTGGGCCGTCATCGGACGCCGTGTTATACACACGTGATGGTAATGTATTGATGATTGGAACTAGAAAGCGAGAATGAAATAATTTCCTGTTCTTTTCGCTATGGCCCGGGACGTGCTGAATATTCTAATTTCTACTGTTGCATCGGAGAGTGCATTTATCCAAGCAAGACAACAACTTGGAGACACCCGCCACTCATTGGGAAGCAATGCTTTGGAAGTTTTAGTATGTTTCAGAGATTGGATTAGATCTGAACGAAGAAATCAAGGAATGGAAGATGTTGATAGCCCAGAAGACGAGGAACTTGGAGATATATTAACACATGAAAACCCATCCGAATTTAACACTCCAGAAGAAGGTCAGTCGTTTCATATTGATTATGATGAACTTACTAAGGCAATGCAAAACATTTGAATTTACTACTTTACTTGTTGAAAAAAATGTAAACCTTTGATTTTCTAAGTTTGAAACTTGAAATTAAGAAACAAAACTTAAAAGTAGCACTTGCAATAAGTGCAATTTTTTTCCATTTTCCTTGTATTCTTTATGTTAGTACTTTGTATTAATATAACTTACAATATTTATACTAAACCCGGCCCGGCCTGACCCCCTCAACCCGTAACCCGTATGGTTCAATTTTTACCCGTATGGACCCAAACCCGTTAAACCCATTAAGGTAAAACCCGGAACTAGCTCGGCCCGAAACCCGTAGGGGTCAAAAAAATTGAACCGGCCCAGCCCGGTAGGCCCATTAGACACCTTTGTTCTCTACTCTTGCCTCCCCCTGACTAAATTGACCCAGAAAACAGTTAAGTTCCAG
Organism: Nicotiana glauca; assembly: GCA_026770625.1. Taxonomy (NCBI): domain Eukaryota; kingdom Viridiplantae; phylum Streptophyta; class Magnoliopsida; order Solanales; family Solanaceae; genus Nicotiana; species Nicotiana glauca. The sequence goes on along the minus strand of MU711200.1, from coordinate 168,420 downwards.
TGGTCCGATCTTGTGAAAGGAGCTTCCAGGAATTGAAGTTAAGGCTGACTACAACACCAGTATTAACCACGCCAGAGGGTACAGAGGGATTTGTGGTGTATTGCGATGCTTCAAAGATCGGGCTTGGGTGTGCGTTAATGCAACACAGCAAGGTTATAGCTTACACTTCCCGGCAACTCAAGAATCACGAAAAGAACTATCCTACTCATGACTTAGAGCTTGCGGCAATGGTGTTTGCGCTAAAGATTTTGGCGACATTATCTATATGGGGTCCATATGGATGTATTCACATACCACAAGAGCCTTCAATATATTTTCAAGCAGAAGGAGTTGAATCTGAGGCAGAGAAGATGGCTAGAGTTACTCAAGGATTATGAAATTGATATTCTCTATCACCCAGGAAAGGCTAATGTTGTGGCAGATGCTCTTAGTCGAAAATCTATGGGAAGTTTGGCTCGATTGAGGGCAGATCAGAGGTTGTTGGCCTGGGAGGTTCATCAATTGGCCAGTTTGGGAGTTCACCTTGCGGACTCTAATGATGGAGGGGTAATCGTGCAGAATAGGGCTGAATCATCTCTTGTGGATAAGGTGAAGGAAAAACAATTCAACGACCCATTGTTAGCACAACTGAAAGAGGGGATTCATAAATACAAGACCACATCTTTTTCCCTTATCATGGATGATGGTACCTTATGGTACCAAAGCCACCTATGTGTTCCAAATATTGATGGTCTTCGGGAAAGGATTATGGCAGAAGCTCACACCTCCAGGTATTCCGTGCACCCAGGTTCTACAAAAATGTACCATGATCTCAAGGAAGTCTATTGATGGAATAACATGAAAAGTGATATGGCGGACATTGTGGCTAGATGTCTGAACTGTTAGCAAGTGAAGGCCGAACATCAAAGACCCGGAGGATTGGCTCAAAGCATAGAAATTCCAATGTGGAAATGGGAGATGATCAACATGGATTTTTTGGTTGGATTACCATACCCTCTGCGTAAGTTTGACTCAATTTGGGTGATTGTTGATTGACTCACAAAATCAATGCACTTCTGTCCAGTCAAATCTATTGACACAGTGGAACAGTATGCTCAATTGTATATCAAGTAAATAGTGAGGTTGTATGGTACTCTAGTTTCAATCATATCAGATCGAGGGGCTCAGTTTATGGCCAACTTTTGGAAGAAATTTTGGCAAGGTTTGGGCATGCAGGTAAATCTTAGCACGGCTTTCCACCCCCAAACCGACGGGCAAGCAGAGCGTACTATTCAGACGTTTGAGGACATGTTGCGTTCTTGTGTTCTTTATTTCAAAGGTAGCTAGGATGACCATTTATCGCTCATAGAATTTACTTATAACAATAGCTTTCATGCTAGTATCCAGATGGTGCCATTTGAGGCATTTTATGGTAGGAGATGTAGGTCTCCCATTGAGTGGTTCGAGGTTGGAGAAGCTGAATTGATAGGGCCGGACCTTGCGCACCAGGCCATTGAGAAAGTCAATATAATTTAGGAAAGGTTAAAAACTGCTCAGAGTCGCCAAAAGTCTTATTTGGACGTTCATCGCAGAGATTTGGAGTTCAAGGAAGATGATTGGGTATTTCTGAAGGTTTTCCCCATAAAGGGTATCCTGCGATTTGGGAAGAAAGGAAAATTGAGTCCAAGGTACGTCGGACTGTACATAATCATTTAGAGTATTGGTCAGGTGGCGTACAAGCTCAAGCTGCCACCCAAGATGTCATTGGTACACCCAGTCTTCCATGTGTCTATGTTAAAGAAAGTAGTAGGAGATCCGTCCACTACTGTGCCAGTTGAAACTATCGAGGTTAATAAAGAGCTATCATATGAAGAAGTTTTAACTGCCATTCTTGATAGGCAAGTCCGAAAATTGAGAAATAAGGAAATTGCCTCCGTAAAGGTGTTATGGCAGAACCAACAGGTTGAGGAGGCCACTTGGGAAGCCGAGGAAGAAATGAAAAAGAAGTACCCACATTTATTTGTATAATCCATGTATTAGATTTTATGCATTTGGTCTCTAGGAATTCTTATCTTTTGATCTGATCTATGTAAAACTGTTCTGTCTTGGTTATATGTTGCCTATGCGACCATGGTTGGTGTTTTACAAATTACGTTGTGTCTGTGGAACATGTATATACTGTTAGATTATGTTTCGGGAGCTCTCCGACAGGTGGATAGGCCTGGTTGCAAAGGAAACTCTGGCGAAATTTTTGAAAATTTAGGGAGTTAACCAAATTTGGGTTTGTCATTATCTTTCGTGTCTTAAAAAGCTGAGGTCGCATAAAGATTGCTCAAAAGCGAACCTTAATCCTCATTCAAAGACAAATAATCTTAAGTGGGGAGAATGTAAGGCCCCGTGAAACTTCTACTCAAAACTCGAAGGCTCGCAACCTCGTTGCGGCTCGAACCCTTTGGATTGATCTATGCATTAAAAAGTCAAGGAATATTACTTTCCAGAAAAGTGCATTTTTGCGGTCCACTATGTGGTCGCACAATAGCTATATGGACTGCATAGTTGTCGCTGAGCCAGTCAGTGTGACGGATAATTTGAGGTCAACTATGCGGCTAATTATGCGATTGCATAATCACTATGCGGGTCGCATAGTCATCGCATAATTTCCTTGGGATTTTGTAAGGGGTAATTCTGCATTGCATTATACAACCGCAGAAAAGGTATGCGGACTGCATTCTTGTCGCATAATCAGGCAGATTGTTTAGTTTTTAGGGAGCATTTTTGCAATCCATTCTGCGGGCCGCATGTTAACTTTGCGATCGCATATGTAATCACAGATCTGAATCGGGGCTCCCATTTTCTAACTTTTAAAACTCGACGACATCCCATTAAAAACACCCCATCCGACCTTTTCTATGTTATTTTACTAAAAATAGAGTGAGAAAGGAAGTTCTAGAGAGAGGGAGTGATATTCATAAAATTCCCACTCAACTCTTGTCCCAAAACCTTAGAGTTCGTCAAGAGAGTTACTAGGTATTCATGCTAAAAAGGTAAGAATCTGTTCCATAGTCCATAATTTCGAAAATTCTATTTAAATGAGTGATTAGCAATTGAGTTCATGGGAAAAGGGCTGATAATCTTGCATGCATGAAAGATAATGGTGAATAACAATTGGAGTATAACATTGAATAAATCTCTCACAAAAAGGGTCCTAGAAACAATGTTCACACTTAGTGCTTGGTAATAAGCCCAAATGAGCTAGAATCCTAATCATGCCTCTAATTCTTGGTTCTATTTGCAAATTTTTATAAAATAGATTGAAGCGCTAAGAGTCCCGAAATTTATTATAAATATTTAAGGAAAGCTCCATTGAGGTATGCATGGCTAAAACTCCCTCCTCTTAGAAATTGAGCTTCCATGGTGCCCGAGCAATTGTTGTAAGTATGAAACTTGATTACTTGTTATGTTAAATGAATTGACGTTATGAAAATGTTTGTGGAAGGTAGTTCTTCAGGTGTTTAATGTGTTACTCCTTGTAAATTGAGGATGTGTGGTGAATTGAACATGAGCTACGTGCTAAATGCCTAAATGTCATGCCAAGGTTAATTTGGGACTAATATGCCAAACTTGACAAATTCTTCTCTATGCTTATGACTTAAATTGCTTTTGTATGTGCCTATGATCTTAATTGGCAAAGTAAATGTTGAAATTGGGAATAATGTGAAACGTGAGTTATGGAATGTTGTAATTGTGGCCCCAAGTGTCGATGAACTAATACATGTGTAACCAAAGATTGGAGTGAGATGAATAGCAAAAAATGGTAACGTCTCGGGGAGATGGCTTAGCCGATCGGATGCCATGTTATACACACGTGGTGGTAATGTATTGATTATTTGAAATAGAGAGGGAGAATGAAATAATCATAACATCTCGGGGAGATGGCTTAGCCGATCGGGTCATGATCGGACTCCGCTCAAGAAAGCGGTTGCAATATGGAGAATGATGCAACAATATGGGATTCCCCAATATAAAATTTCAGAAACTTTGTGAAAATTATGTGAACCTCTTATATTGTTGATATGGTGCTTATTTGAAACTTTGTTGTCTTTATAATTTCCTCTTTACTCTTGTATGGTTGTTCTTTCTAACAAGATGGCGTTTAGTTATACATACTAGTACTATTCAATGGTACTAACGCCCATTTTGCCGCGGGAGCTACACTTTTAAATAAATATAGATGGCTCCATAGCGGACAGAGCATTCTCCTCTCAAAGTCTTGGTGAGCCCCTTTCTCCTTCAAGGGGGGTATGTTGTACATCTTTTGTTATAGATATCCACTTTTGAGGTATAATCGGGGCCTTGTTGCCGGTGTTGTCATTATTGTCTTTTGTATCCTTAGAGGCTCCATAGACGTTTGTGTGGGTTATGTACGGGCATTGGATAGGTTAATGAACCATGTTGTAACTTTGTACTCTAGCTCTTCTAAACTATAACTGTATGAAATATTGAATGCTTAACCATGGTTTAAGAATTGTGGCATGAAAAGGGATTAACAATGTAAATGTTCAACTTTTACTATTGTCTAAATAAATGATAGTGTGGTTCCCTTAACCGTATTGATTTGGGGTAGAAAGGTATTAATAAGGCTTGCTCAGTTGGGGTTCACTCGATTGAGCGCCAGTCGCGCCTCCTGAGGTTGGGGAGTGACAGTTAGGTTCTCCTACGACTAGTTGGATTTTAGGTTATGACAAGTTGGTATCAGAGCTATAGGTTCATAGGTTCTACAAGTCATGAGTGAGTTTCTAGCAGAGTCTTGCAGATCGATATGATGACATCCATATATATCTTCGATAGGCTACCTAACATTTAGGATAAACTTCCCATCTTTCTTTCCTTATCGTGTGGTATTGATTCAACTTGAAGCGTAACTCTTTGAATTCCTTCCACGTACTGGTATACGCATGTGAGAACTCGATATCAGCTATACATTGAAGGCTTGTAATTCCATGGATGAGGTACCAGATGCGATTTATGTGTGCTGATGATGGGACAATCTAGAAGATTTGAGGTCGGGTTTGTACTGTAGCTTGAGCACGGGGACTTCAGTTGTGTAAGTATGTGATTTTGAACTTATATGTCTGGTAGTGTCACTATGAGTGGAATTTGTGGCTTGATGAGTGGCTGGATGTCTACAAGATGAATATGATGTGACTGCAAGATGTGTTCAGATGGTTTGGATGTGCCGGAAAGAGTTTTCTTGGGATGTGAAAAGGACTATTGGGTGCTTGATTTCTGTATATGTGTCATACAGCCTTGAGTTATGACGATTTATGAGAGATTCTTTCATGTATTTCATTTGTGGAAAGAATTAGATTCTCATGTTCCATTGATAAGTTCAGACTCAGGAAGATTAAGTGATGGCATAGTAGTTGTGGCCATAAAAAGGGGATAAAGAGATGTTAGTTTGAGGCTAAGCAGGTGGGTTATAACCTGCAAAGCTAATCTACAGATATGTGATCCTTATGATGCTATGTGGAGGCTTCCTTTTCTTCCAATGGGTTATATTTTATGACGACCCGGCCCGTCGTCACATGGGTTATCCCTCCGTTTTCCCCATATCATGTTTTTCTATATTTCAATATCAGTATTTGAGTTGATCGGGTAGAATTGGATTGGTTTTAGTTGGAAATATGGCACTTAGCCTTTTTGAAGGAAGCTTGTTTTGGAAAAAGTCAATCGAAAGTTGACTATGTAGTTAGAGGGCTCGGATGTGAGTTCCGGTGATTCAGGTAGCTTCGGGGGATGATTTGTGGCTTAGGAGTGAAATTGAAATTGAATTTGGAGGTCCGGTGTAGAATTAGGCTTGAATTGGCGAAGGTTGAATTTCGGCGAATTCCAGTTGATAGGTGAGATTTTGATCTGAGGGTCGGAATGAAATTCTGAGAGTTGTTGTAGCTTCGTTAGGTGATTTGGAATATGTGTACAAAATTTCAGGTCATTCGGACATGGTTTGGTTGGGTTTTTTGATCAAATGCGTGTTTTGGAAGTTTTAGAAGAACTTAGGCTTGAATTTGATGTAATTTGATGGTCTTGGCGTTGTTTGATGCATTTTGATGATTGGAACAAGTTTGTATGATGTTTTAGGAGGTGTTGGTATTTTTGGTTGAGGTTCCGGGGGCCTCGGGGTGATTTCGGATGGTTAACGGGAGCTTTTAAAGTTGGAAAATTTCATAATAAACGAAAGTTGTAAATGAGTGTGCACAAGACCTCACTTTGGACGACCAAATCTCCCTTTATATAAGGAGTTGGGTGATTCACAAACTATCAAATTAAAGCTCTTTGAGTCTAGTTTCTAACACAATAAATCGTTTGTCATTTGGAGGTGTATACAGGAAGTTATGACCATTTTACTGGTCAGGTGTCACTCGCACGAACAGTGCGCAAACTTTGCAAAAGTTCGCGCGTTTTGCTGAGTATTCTGCCTCCGACGCGCGAACTATGCAAAAGTTCGCGCGCCTGGAGCGTTTTTAAGTACCTTAAGGACCGGAAATAAGAGAAATTGAGTCATTTCTCAAGCTTAGGGTTCAATCTACACCCCAACTCGACCAAGGCATCCAATTTCACACCTAAGGTGAGATTTTAAGTGTGTTTTCATGGTGATTTCACTTCTCAATCACAAGTTACAACATGATTTTTGATTGGATTTCATAGGATTTCTTCAAAATCTCAAGAACACCCCAAAGTTGTCTTTCAAGATTTGGTCTACAAGAGGTAAACCTACACCTTTTGACTTACATATATGGAGTTATAATGGA
>MU711200.1:123098-161025 GCA_026770625.1 Nicotiana glauca | reverse complement strand
TGTATATATATATATATATATATATATATATATATATATATATATATATATGGACTGATGGTGGATTGGGTTGCACGCCGCAGCAAATGCTATGAATATATTACGCTTGGGCTGTAGGAGCCCCTCCGGAGTCTGTACAACCCCCAGTGAGCGTCGTCGACGTTAAATGGATCGGGCTACGCACCGTAGCGGTCATGTGCATTGCATTGCATTCATGCATTGTTATTTATTTATTCTACCTGTCAGTACCTGTTGATGTTTCATTGATGAATGTGTAGACTGATTGGTTATAGCTTTGCATTGTGCTATATTTGGGATTTCTTACTGTCAGACATTATACATGACTATTACCACTGAGTTGGAAGTACTCACTCTACTCCCTGCACCTTGTATGCAGATTCAGGTACTTTGGGAGCTTAGTTGAGCTAGTTGCTGTTTCCAGAGTTTCCAGGAGTTGTCGAGGTAGCTGCTTGACGTCCGCAGGACCTGACTCCTCCCCTATCCCTTTATTATTTCCGTACTTTAGAACATATTTAATTGTTTGAGGATTCTTGACTCTGTATTATTTAGAGGATCTAGACTCATGACCCCAGGTCTTTGGGAGTTACAGTTTATGTTAGTATTTCGTATTATTTTTATTTGAGTATTTTAACTATGAGTATTGATAATTGATTTAAGTATTTAATTAATTGGTTTGAGCTTCATACTCGGGTTTAGAGAGTGAATGGCCGGGCTTGCCTAGCATTAGTGTTGGGCACCATCACGACCGGGTTTGGGATCATGACATATTTGTGTTGTTTGAGTTTGGATCGGTGGTGATAGTTCACCTGACCATCACGAGGATGAATGCAACATATACAGATGATTTGAGGTATTAGATAGTTTGTGTCACTTGAGCTTATGAAGGATTGAGTTAAACTTTGATGCAGGATTATGGTAGTAATAGAGTATGGGTATTATGAGTTATCAAGTGTTTTGTTCTATTTCATTGAGACAAGTGCGGGAATCTACTACAATCGATTTGATTGCAAGGTCATGTGTTGCACTGGTTTTGGTTAGAGGCATACTTGTGAATCAGTTATGACTTGCAGAGGTTGAGATCGAGGATGACTCGAGTATGGGAATTTCTAAATATGGGTTATAGTACACTTTATGGGTACATGGGAATCATGGAATGATTTGAGTTGCTATTTGTTATGGATGTAGTGCACATGGAGTAAGGATTTGCTTGCTTACGTTAAGGAGAGGTCACTTATTTGGGGTGTTGTTATGTTAATTGAGCATAGATTTTTGGTGGTGCAATTGAGATTTGAGCCGAGTGGATGACTCTCGAGAGGGTTATAATGGATTCAAGATTTATAAGTGGAAATTGAGAATTTTTCAGATTTGTATATGGCTAAAATCTAGGATTAATATTGGATGGCATCAAGACTCGCAATATTTCTATATCATTGTTGATTATACGTTTCAGTATCAAAAAGGTGAAGGAAAAGGCTTTAGACTCACAACAGGTCTCTTCGATGTGGGTGTCTCAGTTGTGGTACTTCTGGGGTGCTTAAGAGGGAATATAACAGCTTATGGGTTTTAAGGCGTGTGGTTTATGATAGGACCTCTTGTGGTGAGCTTTGGGTAAGGATCGTGGTGTTCTGGCAAGGAGAAATGTCAACTCGAAGGCAATCCAGTATAAACTCGGAGAAGTAGGAAATCTTGGTAGTAGGTTGGATTAGCACGGTAATGGATATGATCAGTTATTTAGGTACCTTTGATGTGGTAAGGTTCTACAGATGTTTTGTGGCAATGCTCTTGGGTTTTGGCAACCTGCTTGGCATGGTTGAGTTAGAGAGATTCAGTTCTGATGGTTTGTTTATGTGAAAATGGATTCCAAAGTGTTCTCGATGATTTCTACCATGGTTTGAGCTGGATAGTTCCTATTGGCGTGAGGAACATATTTCGTATTAGTATTTTCTCCTGGATGAGGTCAAATAGAAGGTTTCTAACTGATCGGGTATGTATTCTCATGCCGACCTAGTGTTCATTATGAGACTCTCGCGCTTTTCATATGATGGCATGATAGATGCGGTGTGTTGTGTAGGATTGAGATTTGCATGTGTAAGGTCACGATTCAGTTTTGAAGGGAAGGTCATGAATTCTTAGACAACATGGACGGTCTTATATGTATAGATGAATGTTATTACTACTTGGTATTTTCTGAGATGGGTGCGCATTTCAGAAGGTGTATTGTGTTTTGACTTACGGATGTTTCATTGGTATTGCAGTACTCGCCTGGTTGATCTGCTCCCCATAATTAAATTTTCCTATGTGTCACAAAAAAATTATCAAAGTATTCCTCGTGGTATGATCTTGTATGAGAGATGTGTTAGAAATTCGGGCGATGGAGTTGGGATCAAATAGGGTGATTCGTGTGCTCTATGGATTTGGAGACTAGGAGTTCCCAAGAGCAGATTATTTCGTGGTTGTGGAATGTGAAGATGTGGCCGAAGATATCCAGATGATAATATATGTTAGGGTTCAGTCATTGTGGGATTTCGAAGGGTTATGTATCTATTTGTGGGTGACCAGAGTGGATTTGGGGTCCATTGGTAGGCCCAATGAGGGTATGTACTCTACACCGAGGTGGACTGGTTGACTTTGTACTGTTGTTATTGAGGGACGTGCCATTTCATTAGAGTTGAGCTTATTCGTATTCTGAGATGTTCTATGAGTTACCCTTCTATACTACGAGGGGTTGGGATATGTTAGTTATAAGTGTGGTCCTACTTGGGCCTTATAGCGAAATTCGAGCAAGATAGATATTAGGTTATTGAATGGTTGATTGCATCTTGGTTATGTTCTCTCTGGACTGTGGTATGTTGTGTTATTTGTTTCTCTGTGGTTATGGTCATGCATATTGGTACTTGATGACAAATTGCGCAAGGTTATAGATTTTGAACATTATGGCTTGAGGTATTTCATGTGGACCAGTGTTTGGATGGGGTCACGCGTTGCAGCGAAGTTAAGTTGGGATATGATTATTTGTGTTAGATTCGTGAGTCTTCGTTCTACCATGTATGATGGGTTCATATCATTGCAATTGTGGTGGTACTTGTTGAGTTTGTAGGGCGTTTCTCTCGATTGAGTCATTTTCAATTTTGGATACATTTAAGTTGTTGCTTATTTGGTGCACGGATTACACAGGTCGATTCTAGGCAGTATTGGTGTGGCATGTCAATAGGATAGTTGGGCTTGACAAAGCAAGGTCATTGGACCCAGAATGGGTGCCATCGGTTTTGTTTGAGGTATATTGGGAATGATAATGTCGATGACCGGCATAGAAATAGGTTATAATTCTTGTCGAAGGAGAGGGAGCTCCATGACTTGTTGATATGATAAGTGGTTATGAGTTTCCGCATGTTTCTTTCATCATTGGAAGTGTACAAAGGTTTTAGAATAAGGTTTTGTTGATATGATGTTTATTACCGGCACCAAGTAAGTTTTGAGCAGTTATTGTGGTCAAACGTTATTGCTACAAGTACGCGAGTTACGCAGTATATCATGTGATTACATCTTGGGTTATGGTTGTGGGTTGATGCACCTTGTTCAGATTTATACAGTGTGTACCTGCGAGATTCAGATCTTACAGGGAATTTCGGATGTTGGAAATTGAATTATGTGGTTTATGGGCTAAGGTCGAAGTAATGATCTTCAGTTATGTTGTATTGCCAGGCCTATATGGAATTGGATGATGTGGGATAACCCCATGTATGTGCGTGGTAAGGTTACACGGCAATTTGATGGCTTTGGAACGACTCTTGGCACGTTCGAGGATGAACGTATGTCTAAATGGGGAAAGATGTAATGACCCAACCTATTGTTTCGAGCATTTTCACTTCGCTGGGTAATTTGAGGGCATGACTAGCTCCGTATGATGTATTATGACTTGTGTGAATCGTCATAATTGATTTTAAGATGTTTCGAAATTAGTTCGGAAGAATGAATTTCATAAATGAAGCTTTAAGTTGGAAAAGTTGACTAAGTTTGACTTTTTAGTATTCGACCTCGGATTAGAGTTTTGATGATTCCGTTAGGTTTGGATGGTGATTTTGGTTTCAGGTGTCCGCCCGGATTTGCATTCGGATATTTTTAGAAGGATTTGACACTAATTGGCAAAAATTGGAAATTTGAAGGATTGAAAAGTTCATAAGTTTGATCGAGAGTTGACTTTGAGGGTATTGAATTCGGGTTATAGTTACGGAAATTAGAATAGCTTCTTTATGTTATTTGGGACTTGTGTACAAAATTTGAGTTCATTTCGAGTTGAATTGATAAGGTTCTGCACGAGTTTTGGAAGTTGAAAGATTCAAAGTTCATTAAGTTCGATTTGAGGTGCAATTCGACGTTTTGATGTTATTATGCGTGATTTGAGGCATCTGGTAAGTCTGTGTCATATTATGGTACTTTTTGGTATACTTGGACGGGGTCCAGAGGGGCTCGGATGAGCTTCGGATAGGTTTGGGTTGTGTTGAACTCGTTTTTTATGTTTCGACGTCGTTTCTTCAAGCATAGATGGTACCACATTAAGCAAATGAGCTCCAATTTCTATTCTGATTGAAACATTAGATCTGTATTGAAATTTTGGAACTATAGCAACTAGAATCATCAAGTTTCAACATTGTATGACGAATTTGTGGTCATTTTACTAAGAATTCGATTGCCAGATTTTTTTCAAATTAATTACGAAATTATCACCGAATTCGTATTTAAAAATTATCACTATTTCCAAATATTGAAACCAACATAACTCCTTCAATATGAGGTCAAACGGAGTGATTCAAGAGCCTAAATTGACTGCAATTTTACAAGGAATCTATTAGAAACATTAAAAGTGAGTTACGGGATCGTTTGGCACCAGAAACGATGCAGAACAGTATAAAATCGAGGGTTTGGTTCATTTAACATATTTTGAGTTTGGGAGCTCGGATTTAGACGATTTTGGAGGCAATTTTCACCACATGAATTGGGGTATGTGCTCTCTACTCGGTTTTGATTATGTTTCTTGAATCTATCTTCGTTTTTGGCATTTGATTAAGGATTTCAAGAGAGAAATTAGGGGATTTTGTCTAAAGTTTCATAAAGTGAATTTTCGAGTTTTGAACACCGATGCGGAGTCGGAATTGAATGAAACTAGTATGGTTGGACTCCTAATTGAATGGGTAGTCGGATTTTATAAGTCTTGTCGGTTTCTGAGGTGACGGCTCAGGTTTGACCTTTTGGCCGATTTTGGGCTTTTGACTAAGGATTCGACCTTTATAATTTGGAATTGTTTCCTTAGGCATTAATTGATGTATTTGAGTTGCTTTTATGTAGTTTCGAGTCAATCGAAGGTTGGTATGCGTAGGATGGCATTTTGGAAATCGTTTGTCTTGTTCGAGGTAAGTAACTGATGATAGGCTATAATTACGTATTTTAGTCAATTATTACACTCTAATTTACGGCACTTTAGTTGAGTTTGCGCTTTAACCGCTAGTGTTTTGCACTAACGGTGTGTTTTATGTCTTGTAGGAGTGTTTTCAAGCTATATAGATATTATGGAATGAATTCAAGTGATTTGGAGCTTTGAAGTCTGAGTAAAAGTTCAAGGAATTAGGCCGGGATTGTGTCAGGGGTCAACTTTGATAGTTAAGAACAAACGAAGACTCGAGTAGGCATATTACGCACTGTCTAGAAAAATACACATAACCTTTTTCTCAGAAGTCCATTTGGGTTCCACAATATATGGTTGGAAAGATAACTCAAAGGGATACAATTTTCATATTTTACATTTTTCCAAATTCTAAAAGGAACAGGGTGAAACGTGCGAGATTTGAGCCAAAACGAACGAAACCGGGCAATGTGCGAATTTGGGCGCCACAGGTGGCACCCGGCCCTACCTGTGGCGCCAAAAATAGTAGCTCAAAATGGTGGGGCGCCGAGGAAGGCGCCTGGCACCGGGCTGGGCACCGGTGATGCGGATTTTGTCCTATTTTTCCCAAGGCACAGTTTATGCGGCCCTAGACCTATCCAACACGTATAAAAGCACGACTAAACATATTTTTTAGGGGAGAACGCCACTTTGGTGATATAGAACATACTTTGAAGGAGAATTCACGCGGAGGAACACACACCACGCTTGGAGGAGGCTTCCAACTAGTTTTTCTTCTCTTCTCGTCCTTTAATTTCATAGTTTCTTAGTTCTAGAGTTTTGGGTGCTACATGAACGTTGTGGTTTGAAGCTTGAATTGTTCTTATTATTTTATCATATTGGTTTATTTATTCAATCTTGCGCTTAATTATTTGATTACTTGATCACCAATTGAATAATATCTATGAATCTAGGATTGAACTCGGGAGAGGGAATTCTAGATTGCATATAAGATTGAGTAGAGCAAGACCTTAACTCTTAGGGGGAGCGAATTTGCGGTTAGGATAGGAATATACCTAATCGCCTTGCTTGGCTATTATAGGGGAATTATAAATGAGTTCTTGTTAATCCTAATTCCATAGGAATATAGGCGTTAGGTTAGCTTGAATAGACGAGTTGTACTTCGGGAGAAGGCTACGAGCAATATTAACCTCGTCAACCAATAAATCAAATAAATTAATGAGACGATCTAATGGAAAAATCAACGGGATTGTTAGCTAACCCATAGCTCTAGAATATTCACTGACATTGAATTCGTCTCTATAATTCACAAACTTGTTTTATTTAATCTCTTAGTTTACTACTCTAGATTATCTTTAGTTAAATATTCATACATTAGGATTCGCTTGAATAGATTGATTGTTTGGTTTAATTTAGTTGATAGTTAATCACAAGTCCCTGTGGGTACGATATCTAGACTTACAATCCTATATTACTTGTCGACCATGTATACTTGCGTGTGCGTTTGGGAGCAACAGTAACACTTCTAAGCTTGGAGTTGAAGGTATGAACCTTGATTATATGTATTATGTGATTTTTTTAGAGGTGACCCACATGCTAGGAGATAGACGTGCGGGTGTGCACCATAGTAATTATGACTCAATCGACTCCGTAGAGCTGTGTGGTCAATTAACTTGTAGTTTTCTATATGTTAGAGAAACTGAGTTGTGACCAATGCTAGAAATCACGCTTACGCATATGATGGTATTATTGGGACCCACTGAGGTCATTTCTACTGTTGAGTTATATGTTTAAATTAAAATTTCTTACTCAGTCATACGTATTCATTGCATATCATATCTCAGTCTCTGTTGCTATTTATTGGTACATCATATCATCATTTTTGGGCTAATTTTGATGACATTGTGAGCCTGAGAGACTGTAGAGATTGATGAGAGTGAGGGCGAGGTCCTGATTGTGAGTGATATTTATGGGATCGGGTTACACGTCATAGTATATTTTATTGATTTATGCTTGGACCTGGCTTATTATAGCGCTTGGGCTGAAGGATTCCCTCCAGAGTCTATACTCCCCTAGCGAGCGCAGTTGACATTTATACTGAGGGAAGGATCTTCCCTGGGCATGGATCTTGCCCGAATCATTTATGTTTGGGGATGGATTTTCCTGGGCTGGATCAGCCTTATACAATACTAAGTGACTGACTGTTAGTTGATATATAAATTTGGGATGAATTTTCCCTGGGCTGGATTGGCCATACAGAGTACTTAGCGTGAGGTTTTGCTTATGTTTGGTTGGGTTGGATCTGCCCTGTACATTGCTGAGTATCTAGCGTGGTGAGTGAGAGAGTGAGTCTATGAGATTCAGTACTCTGAGAGTGTGAGTACATGAGTTCATCACTGGGATGCATTATGTTTGGCATGTGTATTTGAGACATTGGCATAGAGATGGATTTCCTCACACTACTCGGTTTTGGTGACATTCATGATTTCACCTGCATAATGCCATGTAGGCGTAGAGATGTACATTCCTCATGCTATCTGAAAAATTAAACATCTTATTTATTGTTGAAAGCTTTGGGAAAAATCACAGTTTTACAAACTTACTCATATTTTTGTGATTTTGGTAAAAGATTTGGGCTTTCACTGATATACTTGAAAAGCATGCCTATTTTCTAGAACTGTGAAAGAGCTGAACATTTTATCTCTGAGTTACTTCTTTTAGCACTATTATTATATTGTTATGAATTATTGTTGGCTATTGCTATTGGACTCTGAGCTTTGTTCCAGCTCGTCACTACTTTCAACCTAAAGTTAAATTTGTTATTTATTTAGTACATAGGGACGGTTGTACTCATACGACACTTCTGCACCTTGCATGCAGATGTTGGATGCTGATGTTGATATGTACGGCAGGAGCTGGATTTGAAGATGTACCTGCGTTCCTTTCATAGTTGCCTCATGAACTTGGTACCTTTAGAAGTTTAGTCTGTTCATGTATATTTCAAACAAATGATGTATTTTAACAGATATTAGCTTTGTAAACTCAAAATCTTAGATGCTCGTGATTTGTACTACTAGTACTTGGGAAATTCTTGTATAAAAGCAGTAATGTTGTCATTTCTTCTCTTAATCAATCTCATTAAATTGGATAGTTATTAAATGGGATTACCTAGAGGATTAGGTTAGGTTCCATCACTACTAGTCGGATTTTTGGTCATAACATTTAGGCATAGAGATGCTTTTTCATCATGTTAGACGGTAACGTGACATTTACTATTTGACATGTACATTCGAGATTTATGCATAGAGATGTATATTCCTAGGGATAGGTGGTATATGATAATTGATGACTTGACATGTATGTTGACATGTTGGCATATGGATGTACTTTCCTCATGCTAATTGGTAAATGGAATTTCTTATCTGGTGTTGTGAATTGGGAATACAGTTCTTTGATAAACTCATGTTTATTTTTTTTTTTCAGTGGTGAGATTTGGAATTGATTATTTTACTTGAAAAGCATGCTTATTTTTTTGGAACTGTGAACAAGCTGAGCCGATATCGCTTGAGTTATTTACCTGTACTGTTCTCATTATATTATAACGAGTTGTTAATGGCTATTGGTATTGGACTTTGATCATCTTCCGAGCTCCTCACTGCTTTCAACCGAAGGTTGGATTTGTTACTTATTGTGTACATGGGGTCGGTTATACTTATACTATATTTTTGCACTTTGCGTGCAGATCTTGGAGTTGATGTCGATGTGCATGCTGGGAGCTAGCATTGAAGATGTACATGCATTCCGATTATAGCTGCCACTTGTCCTTGGTAGCTCTAGATTTTCAAATGTATTTATGTATAATTCAAACAAATGAGATATTTATTTCATACCAGCTTTGTAAATTTTAAGTCTTAGAAGCTCATAATTTGTATTACCAATCCTTGGAATTTTGTATAGAAGTTCAATATTTTTATTCATTGACTTATATGTTTCTTATTTGAGATGTGTTGACTGTTAATTGGCTTACTTAGCGAGTTGGCTTAAGTGACGTCATGACTAGCCAGATCTTGGGTAGTGACAGTGTTTCGGTTCATGTATCCTTCAATTAATACCTGCTTACCTACCATATGTTCCTACATATATTAATTGTATATCTTCATTGATTCAGTATCTTTACTAGCCTTTATATTCTGTACCTTACTTGTGCACTCTGTTATATTGTGGCCGATCGTGGGAGTCCTTTAGCTATTCTTGTATTGATGACTTGCTGAGGTTTGTAAATACTAGGTATTGGTTATTCTCTATTTGTGCTGGTAGTTGCTCGATATATGTACTTTTTATTTCCTTTGTGCTGAGATTACCCAATTGGGTTGTGTTGAGTTGTGTTGAGTTGTTCATGATTAATAAATTTAGAATGAGAACGAATTGCATGCCGCAACAGATATTGATATGATATTGGGACCGGTTTGCATGCTGCAACAGATATTTGTTATGTGGGATCAGGGTTGCATACTGCAACATATATTGTATTAATGTGGGATTGGATTGCGCGTTGCAATGGAGTATGATATGTTTATAGTGTTTGTAGCTAATGTTATACCACGGTACTCTAATATGAGAATTTTGTGATGATGTTATTCTGGGGCCCTTTGTTAGTCGACCCTCGTGTCCCATTCTTATGATTTTATTAGTTTTTTAATATTATATTGTCTTATTTATTGCCCGTACATGTTTATTGTGAGTGTCTTGTCATAACCTCTTCACTACTTCATTGAGGTTAGGCTCGACACTTACAAAGTACATAGGGTCAGTTGTACTCATACTACAATTTTGCACTTCTTGTGCAGGTCCCGGTGTTAGTCCCAGAGGTACGTAGAGGAGTTCGCTCGAATCTGACTTGCCCATGAGACTTGAGGTAGAGTTTCTTGGCATTCGTATTCCCTTAAGTCCCCTTCTATTCTGTTTTTACCATTTATTTTGCTTCAAACAGTTGTATTTCATTCAAACCATATTTCTAGTATTCTAGTTGCTTATGTAAGATTCTGGATTTTTGGGATTAGTATAGACCGTCTTATTTTTGGTTAATTATGTAGCTAAAATTGGCTTGCCTATCAAGTGATGTTAGGTGCCATCACGGCCCCGTGGTTGGATTTTCGAATTATGACAACACATGGTTTCACGAGGAATAGGTAAAATTATTAGATTTCTCTATGTTTATAATAAGTCTTCCAGCCATGAGTTCATTTTGACATTGAGTTGGTTTTTTAGTCTAGAATTGTTATGAGCAAGTTATCTTTGTTGTGAATATGTTTGAATAATGACATAAGTAAAGGAAAATGTATGTGATTGCATATGCTAAAATTTAATTACGGCTATCAACCATGGTCATTGGTGTAGTGTGTTTCAAATGTGTAAATATAAAGTGCTCAAGAATAGTGTATTGTTGATTGACTCGAGGATGAGTAACGTTTAAGTGCAGTGTAGTAATAATTGGATATAAATCTATATTTGTAGTGTATTACTTGTTGTGATAATGGTCTTAATTGTGCTGTTTTTATATGTATGACCATTGAAGGATAAAAATGAGTGAAGGTTGCACACAAGGATATCAAAAAGTACACAAAAAGCGCACGGAAAGGAAGAAAAATGGACAAGTCCTGGAACCAGGCACCAGGCCAAGCGACGCCTGGCTCCAAGCGAGGCAGACTAGGCATGGAAGCTTGTGTCGCAAGCTGTGGGGCACGCTACAGGCCAGGCCTCGTGAGCTCTGAGACTTGTCCCCTTTCCTAGTCTGTGCATTAAACATTTTCCACTTGGTTTTGGACTTGGAGACTCGATCCTAGCCTATAATTACCCCCTAAATGTGATTAGTGAAGGCTTGGTCAGTTTTGATGGCGTCAAAGGCATAGAAACGCAAATAGAGCATGGAATTCATCAATTCTTCCATCTTTCATATAGTATTCATGGCTTCTATGTTTAAAAATAATGCTTTGATTGTTTCTATGAACATGAGTGGCTAAGAAACTCATTATTCTGAGTTATGGGTTGTACTTGAATATTGGTGTTTGATGGTCGTTTATTTGGCTTGAATTATCATATTAATTTGTTTATTAATTCTCGCACTTAATTATTCTATTGCATAGCTAATGGCATAATACTATCTATGAATTTATAGTTGAACTCGATAGTGGGAACTATAGATTGCATATAAGATTGAATAGAGTAAGTTCTTGAATCTAGTCATCGGAGAATAGATTCGCGATTAGGATATATATTCTAGTTACTTAGTTATTTTTGCAGGAAATATACATGCTTTCTTGTTAATTCTAATTCTATAAACATATAGTATTAGGTTGGTTTGAATAGGTGAGCGAAGCGTCGAAAGAACTCCATGAGCATAATAAACCCTATTAACCAACAAATTAAATATATCACATAATTAAATCAACCGGAAGAACGCAATAACAGAGACATTAATCCCATAACCCCAGAATATTCCCATCTCATTGAATTATTTCTAAGTGTTTGCTTATTTGCTGTGCATCGTTGTATTCTTGCTTGTTTAGTAACGTCATAGTAATTTATAGTAGTAAAAATCACAATCATCTTCATCATAACTGCTTGAGAAATAAACTATAAGTAGTTTAGATTGGACGGTCGTTAATCATAAATCCTCTTGGGACGATACTTTATCATCTATTGCTTTTCGACCACGTATACTTGCGTGTGTGTTTGGAACCAACAAAGAGACAATTGAGTTTTATGAGTTAATTAAGTTTGATCTAAAATTTCCATTAGGATTTGCTGGGGTTGTGATTAAATGGTTTAAATTTTAATAAATTTGATAAAGAATTGAGGAAGCTAGATTGAAATTTGTTAGCAAAAATGTGATGAACACTAAAGAACATTGTTGCGCTGTTCGTCGAATGACGTTGATCCAAGAGTTATGCTGCAGATGAAAGACTTTACACTAATTCACTGCACCTAACTTACAAAATACTCTGCAACTATCACGACCCTAATTTTCCTCCGTAGGATGTCATAACGGCATCTAGTGTCTTAGACTAGGTAAACCTAACAAGTATGCGGAATAACTGAAATATTAAGCTAAAACTCAAAACATCAACAGCTGAAATAAATAAGATCTGCAACTCGAACTATAAACAACTCCCAAAACCAAGTAGATATAAGTCACGATCTCTAAAGAGAAATACTAAATATCTCTACACATCAGAGTCTAATAAGGATAAGGAATCAACATAATAAAGATAGGGACTACCAAGTCTAATGACGCTGGCAGATATACCTTGAAGTCTCCATGTACGGACTAGCTCATTGATACCTGGTCTGGTAGGAAGTACTTGGATCTGGACAAAAAGATGTGCAGAAGCGTAGTATGAGTACACCACAATGGTACTCAGTAAGTGTCAAGCCTAACCTTGCTAGAGTAGTGACGAGGTCATGTCAGGACCCTACTAGAATAATAAGAAATAAGGTAGAAGATATAATGATATAATGAAATGAAAGAGAAGTGTAACATTAGAAATTCACAAAAAGTAACAACACATAATCAAAGAAGAAAATTACAACATGTAAGGAAGTAAGAATCTTACATGTTAAGGGAACAACAACAATCATAATACAGCGAGCAAAGGAAAACAATAGGGGCATTCCCAAGGTACCGCCTCGTAGTCCCAAAAGTAAATATCTCATAACGGCACGACAAAAACCTCATAAAAATAATAACAATCGCATGGCAGAAACCTCGTGCCACCATAACAATCAGCATGGCAGGAACCTCGTTCCAAGATAACAATCTGCACGACAGAAATCTCTTGCCACAATAACAACCTGCACGATAGAAACCTCGTGCCATAATAACAACCCGCACGAGAGAAATCTCGTGCCATAATAACAATTTGCATAGAAGAAACCTCGTGCCACGATAACAATTCACATGGCAAAAACCTCGTGCCACAATAACAACCCGCACAACATAAACCTCATGCCACAACCAAATAGTTATCTCAACAATAATCACGAAAACCAACACATAACAAATGAAACAATGATATTACAAGCAAGGAATCCTACAGTTAAAGAATGAATCGGAATCAAGGAAGCAGGTAATTTAACTAAGCATGTTGTACAAATTGCAAATAAGAGATAAGGCACGTAGACATGTGAAATTAGGCCAAACATAATGACTGCACATGCTAGAGTAACTCAATTAAGGAAATAAAAGAAAAATACTTAGCAAAAATAGGATTTTCAACATTTAGCCCGAGTACGCACTGATTACCTTGCGTACACAGCCTTCACGTATTGCAAATTACCATAACAGTACCAAATCCTAAGAGGGATATCCCCTACAGAAGGTTAGACAAGTCACTTACCACGAACCTCGCTCAATCAATCAATAAGGAGGCATTTCCCTCAATTTTCCAAATTCGAACGGCTCAAATCTAGACAAAAACAATTACATACTATAAATATAACCATAGGAAAATAATTTAAATAATGAAATTATAATTTTAGCAAGAATTGGAAATTCGACTCGAGCCCATATCTCGGAACCTGAAAAAATTATAAAATCCGAGCACCCATCTGATATCGATTCCAACCATATAAGAATTATCCAAATTCGACCTCATTTGGCCTTTCAAAATCCAAAAATTTGGTCTAAGAACTTTCACACTTTTTCCCAATTTTTTTCACCCCAAATCCTTAATCAGATGAATAAATCGAAGATAGATTAGTGAAAATTAATCAAAAACGAGTTAGGAACACTTAAACCAACAATACCTCTAAAAATCTCCCAAAGTATCGTCTAAGTCCGAGCTCTCAAGTCCAAATGGTGAAAAATGACATAATCCCTCGATTTTGAAATTTTAATCTGCTACCCAAATTTTTTTTTCTTTGCGAACGCGGAATTTACCTCGCGTTCGCGAAGCACATAAATGATACTCCCTAAAATCCTCTTATGTGAATGCGAGGAACCACTTGCGAACGTGGTGATCAATGATCGCAGGCCTCTACGAACGTGAAGCCTCACTCGCAAAAGCGTAGGCCAATGCGTGAAGTCCACCCAGACATTTCTATTCTTGCGAACGTGAAACCCAATACGTGATCGCATAGCACCAAGCCCTGCCCCTTCGCGAATGTGTGACCATCTTCGTAAAGGGTAAATTTTCATCCATCTCTAAAGACTCCACGCGAAGGCGTAGAAAGAAACCAAAAGCACCAGATTTTAGCAATTAAAATGTTCTGAAATGTGTCAAACATGGTTCGAATCACATCCAAGGCCCCCAAGACCTTAACTAATTATATCAACAAGAACTAAAATATTATACGAACTTATTCGAGCCTTCAAATCACATCAAACAACACTAAAACCATGAATTGCGCATCGATTCAAGCCTAATGAATTTTGAACTTCTAACTTCTAGATTCGATGTCGAACCCTACCAACTCAAGTTTGATTGACCTCAAATTTTTCACACGTCACATTTGATATTACAAATATACTCCAATGTCTGGAATCGGAATCCAACCCCGATATCAAAAAGTCCACTCCCGATCAAACTTTTCAAAAAATTTCCAACTTTCCAACCTTCGCCAATTAACGCCAAATGACCTACAAGCCTCCAAATCAACATATGGACATGCTCATATGACCAAAATCACCATATGGATCTATTGGAACCTTCAAAACTCCATGTTAGAGTCATCTTTACACAAGTCAAACTAAAGTTGACTCATATGATTTAAACTTCTAATTTAGGGACTATGTCCCATTTCACTACGAAACCAAAAAACAATCCTCCGGGAAAGTCACATAACCACAGTATAACACAGAGAAGGAAATAATGTAACGACCCGATCGGTCGTTTTGAGCTCTAGCGCGTCGTTCAGCAGTTGGAAGTCATGAACAACTTCATTTCACGTATATTGACTTGTGCATATGGTCAGAATTGAATTTCAGGAAATTCAGAGTCAAATTGGAAAGAAAATTTTCATTGTGGCAGCCTTAATTTGAAGAAAATGGCAAAGATTGGAATTTTAAATAAATGACCTCGGAATCAGGATCTGAAAGTTCCAGCATGTTCGTATGATAATTTTGGACTTGGGCGTGTGTCCGGATTTAGTTTTGGATAACCCATGAGCATTTCGGCGTATATTGTGGAAGTTAGTATTTAGAAGAATTTCATAAATTTGGGTTGGAAGGCATTTAAATGATATAGATGCCTGTTTGGGATTCCGAGTCTGGGAATAGCTCCGTATGGTGATTTTGGAGTTGGGAGCGCGATCGGAAGTGAATTCGGATGTTCGGAGGTCATTTTGAAGTCATTCGGCTAAATATAGAAATTTGAAGGTTTTTGAGGAAATTCGACCGGAAATGGAAATTTTGATATCGGGGTTGGAATGCGATTCCGAAAGTTGGGGAAAGTCCGCAATGTCGAATGTGACTTGTGTGCAAAATTTGAAGTCATTCCGGAATGATTTTAGTCAGGTTTGACACACTTAGTCTCTTTTTTAAGGAAGCTTAAGTTGGAAAAGCCAACCGGATATTGACTTATGTGTTAGAGCGCTCGAAATACAAATTTTATGGTTCGGATAGCTTCATTAGGTGATTTGGGACTTAGAGTGTGTCCGGAATATTTTTGTGATGACCGGTGTAGAATTAAGCTTGAATTGGCAAAGTTAGCATTTTGGCAAATTCCGGTTGATAGGTGAGATTTTGATCCGAGGGTCGAAATGGAATTCCGAGAGTTTTTGTAGCTTCGTTATGTCATTTTAGACGTGCTCATTTGGACTAGTTTTAACGTGTTTCGGCATCGGATGTGGAATTTGGAAGCTCTTGAGATTCATAGGCTTGAATTTGATAATGATTTGATGTTTTGATGTTATTTTGGGTATTCCAAAGGTTGGAACAAGTTTGAATAATATCGTGGGACATATTGTTATAATTGGTTAAGGTCCCGAGGGCCTCAGGTGGATTTCGGAAGGATAACGGAATGAAATTCGAACCAAAAAGAAAAGAAAAAGCTGCAGAAATTTCTGCTGCTAAGCTGTCTTTGGACAGCAAAAGTTGTATAATTCAGAGGCCTGTATCTTTTGATCTACAAGGAATTTTGAGATGATTCAAAAATGAAAGTTGTAGCCCTTTGTGTCTATATTCTATAAAGCTAAAGAAATCATAATTTGAACATCTGTAGTGAATGTTATGATCGATTGAAAATGACTGGTGGAGCAGTTTCTCCAAAATTTTCTAATTTCATGGAGCCTATTTTAGAAGCTCATATCTCGGGATATATAAAGAGTTATATGGTGTACAACCTATCACATTAAAGATCTTTGAGTCTAGTTTCTAAATATTCAAACTGTTTGTCATTTGAATATTTATACAAGACGTTATGGGTGTTTAAACAGAAAGTGTCCGACAAGAAACAATTTTAATAGGATGTACAACTTGAACAGCACAAGTGCAAGGTACAACTCGACGAAGCACGGGCAGATTCTTTTAAACCCGGATTTGGCTTGTTTCTTTCATTTCTTTCATTTGGTTTGGATGATTTTGGAGAGAATTTCAAGGGGGGTTTCATCAAGCATCAAAGGTGAGTTGTTTCTACTTATTTACAATTTAAATATAAGATTATATATGAATTAGAACATGAAAAATCAGTAGAAAAGTGGGATTTTAGGGCTTGTGATTTTAAGATCTTCTAGGGTCGATTTGAATGGTCAAACGAGCTCCGATTTTTGTGTTCTTTATATGTACGAACTCGTGAGAGGACAAAGAACATTTTGATATAAAAATTTCTGAGTTTCGAGACGTGGGCCTGGGGCTCGGGTTTTGTCAAATTCATGAATTTTGATATTTTTCGATTGCTTTCTATTGGGTATTGTCCCTTTAGTGTAATGCGACATATTCGTTGTGATTTTGGGCAGATTCGTTACACGAGGAGGCTAATTCGAGAAGCAAGGGCATAACGAGCTATACTTTTGGCCGTCTTGAGGTGAGTAATGCTTGTAAATGATATCTTGAGGGTTTGAAACCGCTGGACTTTCACATCGTAACGCTATATTGAGGCGTGACACGCATTATATGAAGAGTGCGGGGTCGTGTACTATCGGGGATTGTGACTTGGTCCATCCCGAGTGTTATTTTCTACTATATTGGCGATTGATACGCACACTTTGTTATTGAGAATTGAGCTTACTGCTAAGTTTGGGGACTTGTGCCGACCTGTAGAATCCTTAGGGGATTCTTATGTGTTTTTCCTCACTTGTTTGCATAAAACCATACTCTCAGTCATGTTTTCAACTGTTAAAAATGTTATGAGAACTCTATTTTTTAACATGAATATTGAATGAAAAGTATATGAGGGCGAAGATCCCTATAACTTGTTATGCTTGAGAGGCTGTGCATTACTTGACTGAGATGGGTCGAGGACCCGATAGTGAGGATGTTTATACTTGATATGGATCGGGCTACACGCTGCAGCAATGATATATTGTTATGGATCGGGCTGCACGTCGCAGCAGTGATATATTGATATGGATCGGGCTGCACACCGCAGCAGCGATATATTTATACGGATCGGGATGCACGCCACAGCAATGATATATTGATATTGAGGCCGAGAGCCTATTTGATGCCAAGAGATGGCTAATACTGTGCTTGGGCTGTAGGAGCCCCTCCGGAGTCTGTACACACCCCCAGTGAGCGCTGTCGACGATAAATAAATGGAGCGGGCTGTACGCCGCAGTGGGTACTAGAGTGTACCGTCATTTGCATTGCATTGCACTCATGCATTTGTTCCTTATCTGCCATAATAATTATGTGCTCTTATTTCATTATTTGGTTGCTTCATATCGTTCTGAGCCTGAGGGGCTGATACTGTTCTGAGATACTGATATTGAGCCCGAGAGGCTGATGTTGTACCTTGTGATTTGGGAGTGAGCCCGAGAGGCTGATGTTGTACTTTGTGAGTTAGGAATGAGCCCGCAGGGCTAATACTGTACTGAGAGGTTGATATTGAGCCCGAGGGGTAGATTTCTGATTATTTCTTACTTGTTGAAATTATTTTCGCAACTGTTGAAAGGATCATTTTCAAAAAGAGGTTTCATTGAAGGGTTTTTCTCTGCTTCTATACAGCATGACGATATGTTTTACGTGATTTTTTACCGCTAAGTTGTTATTTACTTTTATTACTCACTGGGTTGGAGTACTCACTTTACTTCCTGCACCTCGCGTGCAGCTGCAGGTATTGATCACCCGGTAATGGGATATTAGCTGATTGAAGGTATTACTATTGCAGCTGAGCAAGGTGACCGCCAGCGTTCGCGGCACCGGACATTGTCTTCAGAATTTCAGAATTTAATTTTGTATATTATTGGCCTTGTAGTTGTGTTCAGGTTTTCTTTAGATGTTCATGACTTGTGACACCCGATCGGGTTATGTTGGGCTGTAAACACTAGTTATTATTGTCGTTAAGCTGTATTTATCTATTCATTTATGTTTAATAATTGTTAAAGAGACGATTTGGGTTAGTTGGCTGGCCTTGTCTTCACGAGAGGCGCCATCAGACAGGGTTAGGAAATTGGGTCGTGACAAGTTAATATCAGAGCCTAGGTTACTAGCTCTCAAGAGTCATGAGCAGGTTTAGTAGAGTCTCACGGATCGGTACGTAGACGTCTGTACTTATCCTCAAGAGGTTGTAGAACCTTTAGGAAAACTTCACATTCTTGAATTCTTATCGTGCGTCCTTGATTCATCTTGAAGAGAAACTTTTGAAATTCCTTCCACGCGTTCGCATGCGTGCATGAGCGCTCGATATCAGACGTGCCCTGATGGCTTGTGATTTCCCCGATCGAGGGGCGAGATGTGATTTCTATGAGTTGATATTGGGCCAGTCTGGAGGACTTGAGGCCGGATCTTCGCTTATGGCTTGAGCACCAAGGTACTGATGGTGCGAGCTAGTGTTTTGAACTTACATGTTCAGTATTGTCCCTAATGGTGGGAGTGACGGCTGGATAGCTATGTGATGAATATGTTAATACTGCGTGATGTTTTTATATGACGTGGAAGAGTCGAGGAAGATTTTCTAGATGATAGGTAAACTACTAAGTGTTCGATTTCCATTGTGGTTGGATGTGTAACTCCGAGTTATGGGCGGGTGAAGAATCCTTTCATGTAACATATTTGGTAGTAAAGTAAATTTCACGTTACGGTATGAGTTTAGACTCAGGAAGACTAAGTGATTGTGTAATGTGTATGACGGTGGAAAGTATATAGAAAAGTTAATTGGAGGCAAAGCAGGAGGGTTATCTCATGCGGAATAATCTACATAGGTGTGTTCCTTATAATGTTGAGCAGAGAGTTTCTTGTTCTACTGACAGGGTGTATGTGTTGAGATTTGAATTTGACTCTAACTGAGAAAGTTGAGTTGATTGTGACGAGAATGAAGGTGATCTTAGTAGTGGAATTGACGTATTTTACGGTCTGTGTTACCTAAGCTTGTGAAGAATTTTTGTTGAACTAGTTGTAGTAATATGGCAATATTCTTGAGTTTGATGACCTGCGTAGCCTGGTTGAATTAGAGGAATTTAGTTATGATAGCTTGATTAGGAGAAAATGGATTTCCAAGCTTTCTTGATGGTTTCTACCATGGTCTAAACCAGACACTTTCTACATGTATGGGGAACGTGTTGTGTATTGTGAGTTCCTGTGTATTTCTTCATTATTGATGGGGTACGAAGGTTTTGGAGCGAGGTTTTGTTTAATATGGGGTTTCCTACTAATACTTGGTTGGTTTGAGTGGTTATGGTGATCGAGAATGATGTTACGAGTATACGAGTTGTATAGTATGTTATGCGATTATATCTAGGGTTATTGTTACGGTTTGACACATTTTGTTTGGACTTATTCAATGTGTATATGTGAGATTCGGGTCATGAAAAGAAATCTGGATGTTAGAAATTGGGCTACAAGGATTTCGGGTAAGGTTAAAGTAATGTCTATTATTCACTACAATGGGTTTAATGTGTTTCAGAATAATTGGTTCCAACTTTTTTTTTTATGAATTATATGCCATACCGGTATGAGGGTTCGTTATGTGCTATTGAAAAAAAAATGTTTACGAAATTTATTGAGAAGAAGAAATAAAGGAAATTGAAAATTGTAGTTGGCACAATGTGAAATATTTAAACTGGGCTGCAAGCCGCGGTGGAGGTTATGTAAGGACGAGGTCCTTGTGGTAAATATTTATGAGTTTAAAGTTTCCCTTTGTAAAGTTTAATTCGTATGATAATATTAAAAGGGAGTCATTCTAGTTAGGTTGATTTGATAATTCTTTTATACTTTATGTTCATATTCAGCCATTTTCGTACGGTAAACATTGAGTTTTAGCTTATTAGATGAGTTCCCAGGTGGCGTTAAATATGACTCATTTATCCAAGTAAGTAATAATAAGGTCTTCATGCCTCACATTTTGTTATCAGTATTGTGAAAATTTGAAATGAGGTGGTGGTCAATATGAGATTTATAGATAATGATGGAATTATTTATTAACAACTATTAAGACCAGAAATGTGGTTATGATCATACAAATGATGTGTTTCATGTCAAGATATCATTGTGATAATGTCGGGCTTGTAATGCGGAGATTAGTGTTATCGATGTACTTGTGGTACTTGTTGGGTTGTGGACATGCTGTTAGGAGTTGTTTTGGTGTTACTCTGATGGGTGGATAGGCCCAATTACAAGGGAGACTCTGCCGAAATATTTGAAAAAAAATCTGGGAGTTAGTCAAATTTTGGGGACTTAAGAAAGTTGAAATGTTGGAAGAATATCTAAGATCTATATGAAGTCGTTCGGTTCGTTTGGTTGTGGACTGTGGGGTGTTGTCCCGGCTATAGTGGTAGTTATTGTGTGTTATAAGAAGAAATGACTTATTACGGGTCCAGGAAAGGCTATCAGCCTAGTTCAGTGCGAGCAGAATCGACCTGAAGTGGGTGAATGGATTTAAATAGGATTATGGGCTTCATGTGAGTCAGATGTGTTCATTTCAGTATAGCGCTCCTCAAGGAGGGGTGTTGGAATATCATATGTTGTTCCGTGTTCGTCAATTCATGTAATATTATGATTGTGCTATGTGTGTTGTGAAACGGCTTGATAAATTCCTATTCTCTGGGGAAAAGTCCATATTAGTTGTGTGAGTTGAGCAGTCCATTCCTGAATCATTTCCTTATGTATCTTGTTCGCGTTATGGCCTATTGGCGCATTTTTGCATCATGTGAGACCGTTGGTCATTGTCTGTGGTGATTGGTTATCTGAGCAGCTCGTACTAGGTGAGGCGAGACTATTGATATCGGGGACCACGGTAGTGGGATTATGTGAGGTATATTACAGGGCAGTTACCAGTATTTGGGTAGTAATGAGGTGATGATTTTAGTCAAAAAGGAGAGAATTAATGTTGGGTTAACTCTGCAATTGGTTAGAAATTTCTGCACATCTCCTCCGTTGTGGTTGTATCGTCAGCATTATAACAGAATGTATAGGTATATCATCATATGCATTGGGAGCATCAGAGTCGTGGAATTTTGGCTATTAAGGTTCATGGAGTGTCATTGTGGTTAGATGGTGAATTATACTATGCATGGTGCTAATTCAATAAAGGTACGCAGTCGTGTTCTGGTACCTCGTGTGGTAGTTGATACTGTGTTTATATACAGGGAACACGTCTGGAAGAGAATTTCATGTGTTGGAATTGGGTTCTAAGCTTATTGTATGGATAAAAGAGGATCTCTGCATATTTGATCAAACTAATGTGTCCATATGAGTTGTGGTAGCACGGGCAGGTGCACGAGGTGTTAAAGAGTGATTTCAGAAAACTTAAGAGCAGTTCTTGGAACATCCAAGGACGAACGTCTATTTAAGTGGGGGAGAATGTAACGACCCGACCGGTCGTTTTGAGCTCTAGCGTGTTCAGCAGTTGGAAGTCATGAACAACTTCATTTCAGGTATATTGACTTGTGCATATGGTCAGAATTGAATTTCAGGAAATTCGGAGTCAAATTGGAGAAAATGTTCATTGCGGCAGCCTTAAGTTGAAGAAAATGGCTAAGATTGGAATTTTGAGTAAACGACCTCGGAATCGGGATCTGAAAGTTCCAGCATGTTCGTATGATGATTTCAGACTTGGGCGTATGTCCAGATTAGGTTTTGGATAACCCATGAGCATTTCGGCGTATATTGTGGAAGTTAGTATTTTAGAAGAATTTCATAAATTTGGGTTGGAAGGCATTTCAGTGATATAGATGTCTGGTCGGGATTCCGAGTCTGGGAATAGCTCCGTATGTTGATTCTGGAGTTGGGAGCANACCGGATATTGACTTATGTGTTAGAGCGCTCGAAATGCGAATTTTATGGTTCGGATAGCTTCGTTAGGTGATTTGGTACTTAGAGTGTGTCCGGAATATTTTTGTGATGACCGGTGTAGAATTAAGCTTGAATTGGCAAAGTTAGTATTTTGGCGAATTCCGGTTGATAGGTGAGATTTTGATCCGAGGGTCGGAATGGAATTCTGAGAGTTGTTATAGCTTCGTTATGTCATTTTAGACTTGCTCTAAAAAATTTGAGTTCATTCAGGCTAGTTTTGACATGTTTCGGCATTGGATGTGGAATTTGGAAGTTCTTGAGATTCATAGGCTTGAATCCGATGATGATTTGATGTTTTGATGTTATTTTGGGTTTTCCGAAGTTTGGAACAAGTTTGAATAATATTGTGGGACATGTTGTTATAATTGGTTAAGGTCCCGAAGGCCTCGGGTGGATTTCGGAAGGTTAACGGAATGAAATTCGGACCAAAAAGAAAAGAAAAAGCTGCAGAAATTTCTGCTACTAAGCTGTCTTTGGACAGCAAAAGTTGCATAATTCAGAGGCCTATATCTTTTGATCCACAAGGAATTGTGAGATGATTCAAAAACAAAAGTTGTAGCCCTTTGTGCTTATTTTCCAAAAATCTAAAGAAATCATAATTTGAACATCTGTAGTGAAAGTTATGATCCATTGAAAATGACTGGTGGAGCAGTTTCTCCAGAATTTTCTGATTTCATGGAGCCTATTTTAGAAGCTCATATCTCGGGATATATAAAGAGTTATATGGTGTACAACCTATCAAATTAAATATCTTCGAGTCTAGTTTCTAAATCTTCAAACCATTTGTCATTTGGATATTTATACAAGACATTATGGGTGTCTAAACAGAAAGTGTCCGACAAGGAACAATTTTAATAGGATGTACAACTTGTACAGTACAAGTGCAAGGTACAACTCGACGAAGTACGGACAGATTCTTTTAAACACGGATTTGGCTTATTTCTTTCATTTCTTTCATTTGGTTTGGATGAATTTGGAGAGAATTTCAAGGGGGATTTCATCAAGCATCAAAGGTGAGTTGTTTCTACTTATTTCCAAGTTAAATACAAGATTATATATGAATTAGAACATGAAAAATCAGTAGAAAAGTGGGGTTTTAGGACTTGTGATTTTAAGATCTTCTAGGGTCGATTTGAAGGGTCAAACGAGCTCCGATTTTTGTGTTCTTTATATGTACGAACTCATGAGAGGACGAAGAACATTTTGGTATAAAAATTTATGAGTTTTGAGACGTGGTACCGGGGCTCGGGTTTTGTCAAATTCGTGAATTTTGATATTTTTCGATTGCTTTCGATTGGGTATTGTCCCTTTAGCATAATGCAACATATTCATTGTGATTTTGGGCAGATTTATCGCACGAGGAGGCCAATTCGAGAGGCAAGGGCATAACGAGCTAGACTTTTGGCCGTCTTGAGGTGAGTAATGCTTGTAAATGATATCTTGAGGGTTTGAAACCCCGGACTTTCACATCGTAACGCTATATTGAGGCATGACACGCATTCTATGACGGGTGCGGGGTCGTTTACTATCGGGGATTGTGACTTGGTCCATCCTGAGTGTTATTTTCTACTATATTGGCGATTGATACTCATACTTTATTATTGAGAATTGAGCTTACTGCTAAGTTTGGGGCATTGTGTCGACCTGTAGAATCCTTAGGGGATCCTTATGTGTTTTTCCTCACTTGTTTGCATAAACCATACTCTCAATCATGTTTTAAACTGTTAAAAATATTATGAGAACTGTATTTTTGAACATGAATATTGAATGAAAAGTATATGAGGGCGAAGATCCCTATAACTTGTTATGCCCGAGAGGTTGTGCATTATTTGACTGAGATGGGTCGAGGACCCGATAGTGAGGATGTTTATACTTGATATGGATCGGGCTGCACGCCGCAGCAATATTATATTGATATGGATCGGGCTACATGTCGTAGCACTGATATATTGATATGGATCGGGTTGCACGCCGCAGCAGTGATATATTGATACGGATCGGGCTGCACGCCACAACAATGATATATTGATATTGAGGCCGAGAGCCTATTTGATGCCACGAGATGGCTAATATTTCGCTTGGGCTGTAGGAGCCCCTCGGGAGTCTGTACACACTCCCAGTAAGCGCCGTCGATGATAAATAAATGGAGCGGGCTGCACGCCGCAGCGGGTACTAGATTGTACCGTCATATGCATTGCATTGCACTCATGCATTTGTTCTTTATCTGCATTATCTGCCATAATAATTATGTGCTCTTATTTCATTGTTTGGCTGCTTCATACCGTTCTGAGCTTGAGGGGCTGATACTGTTCTGTGATACTAATATTGAGCCTGAGAGGCTGATGTTGTACCTTGTGAGTTGGGAGTGATCCCGAGAGTCTGATGTTGTACTTTGTGAGTTGGGATTGAGCCCGCGGGGCTGATACTATACTGAGAGGTTGATATTGAGCCCGAGGGGAAGATTTCTGATTATTTCTTACTTGTTGAAATTATTTTTGCAACTTTTGAAAGGATCATTTTCAAAAAGAGGTTTTAAACTGAGCCAAGATATTTCTAAAGATTTCATAGTTTTCACTGATTTTCTCAATTGAAGGGTTTTTCTCTGCTTCTATACAGCATAACGATATATTTTACGTGATTTCTTACCACTCAGTTGTTATTTACTTTTATTACTCACTGGGTTGAAGTACTCACTTTACTCCCTGCACCTCACGTGCAGCTGCAGGTATTGATCACCCGGTAGCGGGATATTAGCTGATTGAAGGTATTACTATTGTAGCTGGGCAAGGTGACCGCCAGTGTTCGCAGCACCGGACATTGTCTTTAGAATTTCATAATTTAATTTTGTATATTATTGGCCCTGTAGTTGTGTTCAGGTTTTCTTTAGATGCTCGTGATTTTGTGACACCCCGGTCAGGTTATATTGGGCTGTAAACACTGGTTATTATTGTCGTTAAGCTGTATTTATCTATTCGTTTATGTTTAATAATTGTTAAAGAGACGATTTGGGTTAGTTGGCTGGCCTTGTCTTCACGAAAGGTGCCTTCACGACCGGGTTAGGAAATTGCATCGTGAAAAATAATTAGGAGGTTGATGCTAATGCACTCAAAATGACCGACCGGGTTATTACATCCTCCCCCTCTTAAAAAAAACATTCGTCCTTGAACGAGTATATAGACATACTTGAAGTGGTGAAAAGATGAGGATAGCGACTACGCATATCATGCTCGGTCTCCTAAGTCGCCTCTTTGACTTGCTGACCCCTTTACTGAACGTGCACTAAAGCAATGTTCTTTGACCTCAACTTTCAAACCTGCCTATCCAAAATGGCCACAAGCTCCTCAACATAAGATAGATCCTTGTCCAACTACTATGAACTGAATTCTAACACATGAGATGAATCGTCGTGATATTTCCGAAGCATGGAAACATGGAACACTGATGAACTGCAGAAAGACTAAGTGGTAGTGCAAGTCTGTAAGCCACCTCTCCAACCCTCTCAAGAATTTCAAAAGGTCTGATATACCTAGGGCTCAGCTTGCCCTTCTTCCTGAACCTCATAACACCCTTCATGGAGACCCACTCTCCAACCATGAATGCAACATCGCGAGCCTTCCGATCCGCATAAATCTTCTGTCTAGATTGGACAATACGAAGTCGATCCTGAATAAATTTAACCTTTTCCAAAGCATCCTGAACTAAATTTGTACCTAATAGCCTAGCCTCACCCGGTTTAAACCAGCTCACCGATGACTGGTACTACCTACCATACAAAGCCTCATACGAAGTCATCTGAATGCTCGACTAATACCTATTGTTGTAGGCAAACTCCACAAATGGCAAGAATAGATCCCAAGAACCCCCAAAATCCATCACACACGCATAGAGCATATCCTCCAATATCTTAATAGTGTGCTCAGACTATTTGTCCATCTGAGGGTGAAATGTTATACTCAACTCCACCCGTGTGCCCAACTCATGCTATATGACTCTCTAGAACTGCGATCTAAACTGCGTACTCCTGTCAGAAATGATAGATACCAGCACGCTATGTAGCCTGACAATCTCGCGAATATAAACCTGAGCCAGCTGCTCTGAAGAATAAGTAGTCGCTATTGGAATGAAATGAGTTGAATTGGTCAATATTTCCACAATCACCCATACTGCATAAAACTTCCTCCGAGTGTATGGGGCCAATAACAAAATCTATAGTGATTCGCTCCCACTTTTACTCAGGAATCTCTAACTTCTGAAGCAATCCACCTGTCCGTTGATGCTCATGCTTCACCTACTGAAAATTTAGGCACCGAGCTAAATATTCTACTATGTCCTTCTTCATCTGCCTCCACCAATAGTGCTGCCTCAAGTCCTGATACATCTTCACGACACCTAGATGAAAGGTGTAATGCGAATTGTGTGCCTCCTAAGGAATCAACTCACGTAAACCATCTACATTGGGCACACATAGCCTGCACTGCATTCGTAATACACCGTCATCTCCAATGGTGACCTCATTGGAGTCACCGTGCTAAATCGTGTCCTTAAGGACAAGCAAATGAGGGTCATCATACTGACGCTCTATGATACAATCATAAAGAGTAGATTGAGAAACCACACAAGCCAAAACTTGGCCCAGCTCGGAAACATCCAATCTAACAAACTGGTTGGCCAGGGCCAGAACATCTAAGCTAAAGGCCTCTCTGCTACCGGTAGATATGGTAAGCTACCCGAGCTCTCCACCTTACGACTCAAGGCATCGACCACCACAGTTTTCCTTCCTATCTTCAGTTACATTCGAGTTATTGCTTGTAAGGTCTGAACTGTGATGTATGTTCCTAAGTGGTGTATAGCATGGCTTGCTAGTTGTATAGCTTGTACTGTATGAGATGAGATTATTGGACCTGAAATTAGTATGATCGAACATGGTTGAGGTATGTCTGGACAAGAATGTCGTTGATCAGCTTAGAGCTTGGTGTTGGTTCTAGTTAGGTGAGAGAACTCCACGACTTGTTGGTTTAGTGAGTAGTATGCATTTTCACATAGTTCTTACATCATTAGCAGTATGGTGAAGGCTTTGAGAAAGGTTGTATGTAATAGGAGGTTATTTATCAGTACCGGGTTTGATTATGGGCAGCTATGGTGGTGGGAGATGTTGTTGTAGGCATAGGAGCAATAAGTTACATTGTGTGATTATACCTTAAGGATGTATTTATGATTTTTTTTCAGTTGGTTGAGGTTGATAAAGTGTGTATTTGTGAGAATCGGGTCTTTGGGGGAGGTTTGGATGTGAAATTTGGTTTTAAGGCTTTTAGGTTGTTGTTGAAGGAATAATCTCCAGTTGAGGTGGTGTTGACGGGCCTATATGGGTTGAGTTTACATGGGATCACCCGTGTGTATGTATATGGTAAGTTTGTCTAGTGATTTTATGGCTTTGGAATGACTTGACAAATATTTGTTTAAAAAGGGGAGAATGTAATGATCTGACCCGTCGTTTTGTATCTTTGAGATTCGTTATTCCTTTGGAATATTTTCTCGTATTTATATATGGCTATTTGACATACGGGGATGGTTGGTTGGGCTTCGAAGAGCTTTTGGATTGATTTGGAACTCTTGGTTTTTAGTTTGGAAGCTTAAGTTGGAAATATTGATCAATGTTTGACCTTTGCGAGAATGACCCAGGAATGGTATTTTGATGGCTCCAATAGGTTTGAATGGTTATTTTAGACTTAGGTGTATGCTCGAAATTATATACAGAGGTTCCTAAGTTGACTTGGTTATTTTTGTCGAAAGTTGACAATTTGAAGGTTTAACTATATGGGTATTGGGTTCGGATATTGGTTTCGAGACTTGGAATAGGTCTGCTTCATCATTTGTGACTTATGTGTAAAGTTTGGTGTTATTCCAAGTTGGTTTGGTAGGAATCGGGGGCTTGGTTGTGTTTTTAAAAGTTCTTGAGTTTCATGGTGATCTCCATGTGTTTTGGTGCTTGATTTGTGGTTTTATATGTTATTTTGATTACCGAGTGCACGAGTGAGTTTGTATGATATTTACGTACTTGTGTGGATATTTGGTGTGGATCCTCGGGGGCTCATGTGAGTTTCGGACTCGTTGAGTGTTTTCAGGCTGTTTAGTAATTGTTGGTCTTTGGGCTGGTGCTGGAGGTCTTTCAAATGCGAACATCAGTTCGCATTTGCGAGGTGAACATCACAAATTCAAAGGTGGGCTAAGTAGGCTTCACAAATGTGAAGCCAACCTCGCATTTGCGAAGGGTGACCTAGGCTGGGATAAACGCATTTGTGATAGAGCCGCCACTATTGCAATGGTTCTAACTTTGCATTTGTGAATGATGTATCATATTTACGACATTTGCAGGGCCTGACGGTGTTCCTTTGGGATCCTTTTGTTGCATTTGTGAACCTCTAATCGCAAATGCGAAATCTGCAGTTGGGTTGTTCGTTGGGATTTCGGGAGTTAGTCTCAATTTATCACATATTGAGCACTAGACTTGGTGGGAGGCGATCTTTTGGAGGGGATTTTCACATCTAGCTATTGGGTGAGTGATTTTGACTCAATTTATTTTCAATATTTTAGCTTATTTTTATGGATTTTAACATAAAAATCATGAGATTTGAAAGAAATTTTGGGGATTCTTTTGCTATGTTTGAAAAATAAAAATTTGAGATTTGAGAGTTGAATTGGACTCGGATATGAAAACCAAAGACATATTAGACTCGTGGGGTTATGGATAGCTAAGATATACCCTTCGACTTGGGTTTTGACCGAGCGAGCCTGCGTTGACTTTTTTTTACCTTTGGGAAATTGTATAAAAATCTTAACTTTATTAATTGAAATTGGTTTCTCTTGCATTCTTTTATATTATTAAGTCAATTTTGGTTATATTTGAGCTGAGCGGAGGTTAATTTTAAAGAGAGTTGTTTTGGAGTGTTGATTTGAGCAATTTGAGGTAAGTATCTTGCATCACTTTGTGTAGGGGAATTACTCCTTAGTATTTGGCCTAATTGCTTATTTTTTATATGTGTGATCGACGTGTACATGAGGTAACGAGTGTGTACATAGTCATACGTATGAATTATGATCGAATTTGTCCTGATGTCCTTCTTGTTACCTTGATTTGCTTGAGAAGTCCTTGCTCTTCGTGTATTCAGTTGGGATGATTACTTAAGGTCATGTTCCATGCTACAAATCAAGTTTTAGGATTTGTATTTCCTAAATTGGCCAAGTTGGGCATCTGTGAAATTGTTGCTAAAATGAGTTAACTGAATTCATGTTATTATGTTGAACACTCACATGCATTCCCTTATTTGATTTGTCCTTGTGCACTCTGTTGGCAAATTATGAGTTTATATCTTGATGAAAGTTGTTGGCATGATATTGTTATGATTATGGCACATGTGGACTTGTTGGACCCATTATTCGAGTGTTTGCACGAGGTTTCTAACGTGCTATTGTTATTGTTGATACTACACATACGGCGAGAGTCCCACCGCCTATGATTTGGACTTCATGGTTAGCTACTTGCGAAGTTCCTGGTTAATAGCATACTGAGGGGATCATCTCAGCTACGGAAAAATATCATAAGTAGTAATTTGAGCAAAGAAATTGTTAAGGATGTGCTATGATTGGCCTTGTAGGCTCATGTTCGAACTTGGGGAAGAATTCGGGATTTATGCCTTGTATGGAGGCAGGTTTTAAAGTGAGTGACTCTGCTAGGTGCCTCGTCGAGAGGGTATTCTTGTGTTATCAGATTTATGTAGTCGATTATGTTCGGGACCAAGTCAGAGCGGGTGGCTCTCAGTAACGGTCCTAGTAAATTCAAGAGGTAAAGTGTGGTACCTAATGATATCGAGTTTATAGGTACAGTTAAGGATCAAGCTTGGAAAGCAGCTTAGGAGAAGTGGCACGGAATATTTCGTGATGGTTGGCTTGTGATGTAGCAATTGGGACGTACGAAATGGTTCCTAAGGGTTGAGACAACATGGTCTTGTGGGTCAAGGTTACTCGGGATGAGTGTAGATGGAGCGTGTTATGTGTTGAAGAGTATTAGTACTGTTTCCGAAGGACTCAAGGATAAATTTGAAGGAAAGGGATTGATTAGCCATAGTTGAATTTGGCATGTTGGGGTCTGTGATTAGTTCACTCAGGGTGATCAGGTTGTGTGTATGATTTGTGATGGTATGTATCAGGCTTGTCAGCCGCCGAAATTGATGTTATCCAAAAGCCTTCTATTTCTAAGTCTCGTTATGTAGAAGCAGATTCCGGAAGGGTTATGGTGTCTTGGACCACTACTTGCAGATTTGCATAATCTATGGTTATGGGAAATTTACATGTGTGTTGCTATGGTTCTCCTGAAGAGAGTTGAGTGCACATTCTTATATGACGAAGTGATAAGATATTAGTGATTCCGGAGTTATGATGAGAATCGTGTTCTATTGTATATTGGCACGTCGGGTGCATTGAGAGGTATGGGATTTGAAGTGAGGATCAAGGTTACAGCTTAGTAATGACTATGATGTCACAGGCTCGGATGAGCAAGGAAAGGGTTGAATGATTAGAGTAAATTGGTATTGGCTTCAGAGTCATCGGAGATCGATGTTTTATGAGAAAGGCTTTGTATCCTGGATAGGGATTCTTGATCGCTTTTCAGCGTTAGTGCGACCGATGGTTGGAATGAGCAGACTCGATATTTATTTCAGAAGATTGAGGGAGCGTGTCCCACGTGAAGATTATATAAGTGTGGCATGTAGTCACCTGATTGGCTAAAGATTTAAGCAAGTATGAGGATTGTGGAAATAACAGTTGTTTGAGAAGCTATGCCTGGAGGGCACTAAGTTTGATTTAATTGTTATTGTTAATTTGAATTAAAGCAAAACCCTTTTATTTGTGAAAATGGAAGGAAAAATCTAGAATTTGATGTATTTAAAAAGAATTTTTAAATCGGTAATCTAATTGGCTGGCCTGACAGCGGTGTCCGGCGCCACAACGACTCTTAGTGGATTTTGGGTCGTGACAACCCTTATCACTAATAAAAGATCCATTTCTCTGCTTATATTTTTTATGTGTCTTGGTATGCTCTTTTGTTGGGGCGGGAGGGGTAGTTTTGGAAATTTTAGGGGAAACTCACATGCTTGGTATGTTCTTTTGCTTCTGTCGTTAGTTTTTTTTGACATAACTTAATGGAAGGATGATTTTTGCGAAAATTTAAATAGTACAGGGATGTATTTTGTTCACTAGGGTATCATAAGGATGAACCTTAGCTTTAGGCTATAGTTCAAGGATATTGTTGCAAAAAACTCTAATATTGTGTGTAAGAACTGACGAAGGAATCTAGAATCACGCAGCCTTTCACGCGCTTAAAAGATGTGTCAAACACACATTGTTCCATATCAGCAACCTGTATTTAATTGGCACACATTAGATGAGGTTAAAGTGTCTAATAGGTAAAAGTCTTAATTAAAGTGTCCAAGTGGAAATAAGTGACAACTTTAAGGGGCTGTCTATATATTTGACCTAGTAAATAGATTTGTTATATTTTTATTATTTTGACAATTTGATGATTGTGGTTTGTTATTTATAATGTTTAAAAATTACTTTTTAAATTTGAGCTCATTTGGAGTTGATTTGAGCATTGAATCGTGTGTTGGATTGTTGCAATTCGAAAAACAAGCTTATATTTCAGAATTTATGATTCGATTTCTGAAGTTGCATTGAAAAGATAAAACTACTTAATATCTTATTTTTCTGAAGTTGCATAAAAATGATAAGAAGAACTTAAGATCAAATTTCTGAAGTTGCATTGAAAAATAGAAAAATTTAAGATCTCATTTCTAAATTTATATTAAAGAAATAAAACTACAGTAGAACCTCTCTAAATTAATATCGCCAGGATCATAAAATATTATTATTTTGTAGAAGTATTATTTAATCAATAAGATAATATTTATTAATTTAAAGAGTATTTTTGAGATTCAATATACATATAAAATATTACTATCCTCACACCACAAAGCCTTTCTTCTTCCTCCATGAAAGTCCAGCCATGAAATCCCAACTCAAAACCATCTAAAACACTACCATTTACAGCTGAAAAAATACAGCAAAACCCAGTTGAAACATCTGCAAATAAGCTGAAAATAGTCCTCGAACCGTCCCCAAAAACCAGCACAAAACGTCCCCAAAAATGTAGCTGAAGTGACTCTAAAAACACAACAAAAGATATCTGCCCAACAACCCAAAAACTACTGCAAAAATAGGCGAAAATAGCCTTAAAAACAACCACGAAAATCTACTCAAAAACAGTCCAAAAGAGCTCTAAAAATCATCAAAAACCAGCTCAAAACACCTTGAAAACGAGTTCCAGTCAAGGCACTCGTCCGGTGATCTTGTGCACTTTCACTTGAAATTTTTGAAACCTTGGTTTTTACTGTACCCTCATCACTAATAAAAGGTCAATTTCTTTGCTTATATTTTTTATGTGGCTTGGTATGCTCTTTTGCTGTGGCGGGAGGGGTAGTTTTGGAAATTTTAGGGAAAACTCACATGCTTGGTATGTTCTTTTGCTTCTGCCATTAGTTTTTTTGACATAACTTAACGGAAGGATGATTTTTGCGACAATTTAAATAGTACAGGGATATATTTTGTTCACCAGGGTATCATAAGGATGAACCTTAGCTTTGGGCTATAGTTCAAGGATGATTTTTGCCAAAAACTCTAATATTGTGTATAAGAACTGATGAAGGAATCTAGAATCACGCAGCCTTTCACGCGCTTGAAAGATGTGTAAAACACACATTGTGTCATGTCAGAAACCTGTGTTTAATTGGCACACATTAGATGAGGTTAAAGTGTCTAATAGGTAAAAGTCTTATTAAAGTGTCTAAGTGGAAATAAGTGATAATTTTAAGGGACTGTCTATATATTTGACCTAGTAAATAGATTTGTTATATTTTTATTGTTTTGACAATTTGATGATTGAGGTTTGTTATTTATAATGTTTAAAAATTACTTTTTACATTTGAGCTCATTTGGAGTTGATTTGAGCATTGAATCGTGTGTTGGATTGTTGCAATTCGAAAAATAAGCTTATATTTCAGAATTTATGATTCGATTTCTGAAGTTGCATTGAAGAGATAAAACTACTTAATATCTTATTTTTCTGAAGTTGCATAAAAATGATAAGAAGAACTTAAGATCCAATTTCTGAAGTTGCATTGAAAAATAGAAGAATTTAAGATCTGATTTCTAAATTTGTATTAAAGAGATAAAACTACAACAGAACCTCTCTAAATTAATATCGCCAGGATCATAAAATATTATTATTTTGTAGAAGTATTATTTAATTAATAAGCTAATATTTATTAATTTAAAGAGTATTTTTGAGATTCAATAAAGGTTAATTTTGATCACATCAAAATTAGTGTATCTTACTAATTTATGTATCATATTTATTGAATTAATATAAATATATATTTATTATACATAAAGTACAATGTATGAGGTATGATTCATTGTAATATTCTTTTTTATTAAACGATTCATTGTTAATTCATTGTAATAAATAAATCATTGTAATGTTCATTGTTTCTTAATAATCAAATATTATTCATTGTATTTTTACTAAAAACATTCAATGTATGATGATGGAGTTGAAAACAATACAATACCTTTGGAACTAGTTACGTGTAAGGAAGCACTTATCGCGTTTAGCACTCTTCATAATTTTTTGGTGCAGTTCGAGAAGACAACATCGGGACTTCTGATGCAATAAGAAAAGTTAGAGATGACCTTCAACTAGATTTAAATTTTAAGAAAAAACAAAAATCACTAGAATTATATTTCATTAAATTGTCTTAGATATTTTTATAATTTTAAAGATTATTAATTTATAATATTACTGGGACCATATATTTATATAGGGGTCTTCCGAAAATATATTATCTTATCGAAATCGGTGATTTTTTTCACTAGCCCAAGTGGGGACTGAAAAAAAAATATTATTTGGAGAGTTTATTAATTTACCGAGTATTAATTTAGAAAGGTTCTATTGTACCTGAGATTTGATCTTCTGAAGTTGTATTGGAAAGACAGAAGGATTTCAAATCCGATTTTGAAGTTGCATTGTAGAGATAAAAATTCTTAAGATTCGATTTTTTGAAATTGCATTGGAAAGATAGAACAACTTTAGATCTGACTCGAAAATTGCATTGAAGAGATATAAGAATTTCATATATAAGTTGGTAAATTTTACAATTCTTTTTTTTTTTTTTTGTATAATATCGGTATGACTTCAATAACGGCATTAAAATTGGGTATATGTAAACTTCCCCCGATTTATCATAATACTGAAGTGCAAGAAATGAGATAGATTCAACTTCTACACGTGCTCATATCTCATAAAAATAAAATATCATCGTATACCCAGTTTTCAAACTGGTCAATCAAAAATAGCCAGCGTTTACCAAGTTAATGTAAAATAGCTACTATTTTGCTGCAACAAGAACCGGTCCCGTATAATATACGGGAGTTCTGGTGCATTTGTATACGAACTCCAGCATATTATGCTAGATCGGTATACTTTGTTAACTCCTGTAAAATTTGCTGGAGACTGGAGCACCAGTGCTCCAAACTCCAGTATATTATACTGGATATTTATACTTGCTGGAACTTCCGTAAAATATTCGGGAGTTCCAGCATAATTATGCTTGAACTCCCGTAAAATATGCGGGAGTTCCAGCATAGTTATGCTTGAACTCCCGTAAAATTTGCGGGAGTTCCAGCATAGTTATCCTGGAACTTCCGTAAAATTTACGGGAGTTCAAGCATCCTTATGCTGGAACTCCCGTAAAATTTGCGGGCATATTTTCCGGATTTTGAACAGTGTTTTCGCTCAAATTTATTTTTAAATAAAAAGTGGCTAAATTTCGATGACTTTTGAAACTTGGCTATTTTTCAACCACCAATGGTAAATCTGGTTATTTTAAATTTCTCGCAAATATAAGTGCAATTGTAAATCTGGATCGTCTGCTTTCGCTTCAACCTATATCCACTATACTTAAATTATCCAAATCAACGCCATAATTTTATAGATAGTGCAAAAAAAAAGGCACTAATATAGAATTTAAAGTTATTGTGAGACCTTATCATTAATTTTACTGTATTTCCTTTTCTATTAGGGTAACGAAAAAAACCTCATTCAAAACCAAAAAGTATTATTCCTTCTGGTCCAAAATAAGTGATTTTTTTGTTTGGTCCAAGATAAGTGATTTTTTCAGATTTCAAGAATGAATTAATTATTTTTTTCCTACATTACCCTTAGAGTAAATAGTATTGGAATATGTGTTAGGAGTGTTTATGGCAGATAGTAAAGGTTAATATGGTCAATTCTATTGCTAATTAATGCTAAAAGATAGATTTCTTAATCTGTGTGAAAACATCCAAAAAATCACTTATTTTGGACCGGAGGGAATAAAATACAAGGTACAAGTACGGTTACAAAACAGAAAAAGACAAAGCTAAAAGCACAAAAATGTAGTGTCATGACCAACAAACTCTGCATTTTAACTCAAGTAGTTAGCACACTAGTCACGATTTAAACTATGATATCATGAGTTCGAATCTCGATCGTAGTCCAAAGATCTTGTTAACTATATAAAATTATTTTCTTTTTCTCATAATTTTGGACAGCAAAGCCTGTATGGCTGTACCACATCTTCTAACATTATCTCTCTGTGCTTCTTTTAGTTGATTTTGATATCAGAGTATATAATTATTCATCATCATTACCAGCAAAAACAGTGGAAGAATATTTGGAACGACGTCGTATACAGAAGCAAGAGAAGATAGTTCTTACTACATTTCTAAGAACCTCCCCCCTTTCCGGTATCCAACGTGGTGCCGTTGCTGTTACTGCTGCTGCGGCGGCATTTCCTATTTGCCGCCGTGAAAATTCGACGCTAATTGTCATTGTAATTAATGTAATGATGACTGTTTAATTAACTTGATCAGGCTTTGTTTAAAAGACAGAAAGAGGGAAAAAAGGTGGGAGGGATAATTTAGCAAAACACCGACGTCAGTATATAAAGGAAGCTCAAGCGACGCGTAAGCCGCGTAAAAGTCAGTGCCAAAATGCCTTCTCTCAGTACTTTTATTTGGATTGGTCTCTGAATAAAAGTCCTCTCTAGTCTCTGCCTTTGAGCTTGTTTTAGGTGCGAATGAGTCTTTGATTAAACCAAAAGCTCAAAATCACCTACCTGCTTTACTTAGTCCAACAATTTTTAGAAAAAAATCTTATATTTTTATATATGTTGTTTTATAATAATTTTGTATGGATTCTGAAGGTATAAATGTTATATAAGAAAAAAAAAAAAGAATCAATATAATGTCCAAATTCATACAAAATTTTAATAGTTTGACTTCCGTATTCCAAACATCATTAGTCTTTTGAAATGGAGTAAGACTTCTTTGTCTCAAAAAGAATGAAAGGGTTCAACATTGGAGAGTTTAATTATCTAACTTTAGAAGTAAAAAGTAAATATCAATTTCTTAATTTTTTGGAAATAAAAATTTACATATAGAAAAACTACATTCCCTCCGTTTCAATTTAGATAAGATAGTCTAACTCGGCACGAAGTTTAAGAAAAAAAAAGAACTTTTGAAATTTGTGGTCTTAAAAGCTTAAGAGATAAAAGCTGTATGGGCCATGATATTTGTGTGACTATAAAAGCTTCTCGTTAAAGGTAAAATGAGTAAAATAAAGAGTTTAAAATTGAATTATTTTCAAATTTAAAAATATATTATTTATTTTAGAACAAACTAAAAAAGAAAGTAGTTCATCTAATTTGAAATGGATGGAGTACAAAAGTACTGCTACTATCTAAACTTTAGAAGTAAAACTAAGGCAGAATACATAACTGGACCCTTAAACTTGACTTTTTTTGTCACTTGGACACTTAAACATAGAGTTGTTCCTATTAGGCCCTTCAACTAAGCCACATCTGTGCCAATTAGACACTTTGTAGTGACATAATTGAGTGCGTAGGAAAAGA
>MU711200.1:107636-122360 GCA_026770625.1 Nicotiana glauca | reverse complement strand
TGGTCTACAAAGTGT
This sequence comes from Nicotiana glauca, assembly GCA_026770625.1. Taxonomy (NCBI): domain Eukaryota; kingdom Viridiplantae; phylum Streptophyta; class Magnoliopsida; order Solanales; family Solanaceae; genus Nicotiana; species Nicotiana glauca. The sequence goes on along the minus strand of MU711200.1, from coordinate 122,345 downwards.
CTAATTGGCACATATGTGATTTAATTGAAGGGTCTAATAGGAACAACTCTATGTTTAAGTGCCCAAGTGACAAAAAAGGCCAAGTTTAAGGGCCCAGTTATGTATTTGACCTAAAACTAATATGCCATGCAGCTACCCTCATTCTAAAAATGGAAAAGAAAAAACTTCCTCTAGCTAAACTATTCTATATTGTCTTCCAGAAAACAAGCCACTTGCACAAAAATTGAGACTTCAATATAAAGGTGAGTTTACAACTTTCTCGACGCAAGTCGCACTTTTTTTGTGCATATACTAAGAAAAATTATTCATAAGAACTGTTGAAGAACAAAATGGTACTGTGCCACGCTATTCAAACATAATACGAATACACGAAACAAAGGACACAAAAAGCCTCAGGAAGTCTGTTCAAGAGCGGCTTATAACAACTGTCAGTAACACAAAGCTCTCAGTAGTTTCAATAATTACATTGTGGAAAGGCTCAAATAACATTGTGTACACAAAAGTAGAGCACGCCTATGATGTTTTCTCTTCCTCCGTGATCCATTGAGGAAAGCTCGGTCTCGATGAATCAATTCTGATAAGATGCTCATCCTCTGCGCCAGAATCATCACTCGAGTCCTCTCTTGCGTGACTTTCTTCTATTGGTTCGCTTGGAAGTTGAATACGGACATCTTTATTCTCTCCTTGTGCTTGACCATTCTTTCGCAATGTGGTAGATCCTTCGGATCTCACAGAAACAAGTCTCTGTGCACGATTTGATGGAACTTCTGGATAAGACTGACTGTGAGAAGTTTTAGCTTCACCAATTCTGGGAAAACTTCTGGCGCGCCTTCTTGTGTCGCTTATCTAATAACCAAAAATAGCAAGTTATCTTAGTGGCCAATATTGTAAAACCGATGATTTCAACTGAGTGCAACTCGAAGATGAACAAAACAAGAAGGTCTCTTCAAGCCCATATTGGTGGTTACAACCCCAGGGAACAGGAAGGGGAGAAGGGGCGGGATAGAGGTAAGAAAGTAGGAGAAATCATAATCTTAACAAACAACATCCGCAGGTGTACTTCCACTCCACAGTTGAATATAGTAGTAGAGCAAATGGCCAGTCCCATGTACATCCATCAGAAGATGTTTAAGGGCTTTAGACTTAACAGAGTAAGAAACTGTTAAAATAGCAATCTATATATACATATACATATATATAAAATTAGTCCTAGTCCCAAAGGTAATAGGAGTAGATTATATATTATGTGTACTTATAAATAGGGTTCATTGTACTACAACTAACATCAATAGTAGATTCTTCTCTCGTGCATTCTCACATAGTATCAAAGCTAACATGAGAGATTCATCGCTATACAAAAATACCAGCGACTCCGGGAAGAAGAAATCAGTTAATCGGAAAATTTTCTGGCGACTACAAGTCTGTCCGATTTAAAAGTTCCTTTTTGTCGTTGTGCAAAAACCAACACCATCACGAGGTAGATCACCTTCCGGCGACCAACCCGAAAAAAATCTCCGCCAGAATATCTGTCACGCGCCCTCACGCGCCGCTGACAGTGAATTTTCCGACGAGACCTCCAATCCACGCGCCGGTGCGTGCAGGCTGTTCCGGCCATTTTTTGGCCCAGCTTCGTCAGAAAAGCTTTCTCGGGAGGTGATTCGAGTCTGTCCATATAATTTTCTTTCTAATCCACCAACTTTAAATTTTCCAGTCGAGCTACAGTGTTCCGGCGTGAACAGTGCTTTTTTCCTGTCGTGAATAGTGTTTTCCCAGCTATTTCATCAGTTTTCCCATGTGAGTTATTGATTTCTACTATTTCAAGTGAAGACCTTTATTTTCAACTCCATCTGACTAAGAAAAAAAATAAGTGTTCTGATTTGGCATTCCTAGGTTAACCATACAATTTTAGTCAAGAATTTGAGAAATTGGTTGTAGCAAAATAGGATCCAATACTATGAATAGTTGGATGGTCTCTGGATTATATTGAGTTCCTTCAATACAAAGCGTGTAAACATACATCTTCAGAGATAGCTTCCGTTATTCAAATAGGTAATAGCGCGACTTGTGTCTCCCAATCTTCATCCTCCGATTCTTGGAGTATTGAATTCAGATGCATCTGATCACATCTCTAGTAACAAATCTCTTTTTACTACTATATTATATTCTCAATCTCTTCCAACAGCCACAATGGCCAGCGGGTCTCAAACCATGGTAACTGGAATAGGTCAAGCAAGTCCACTTCCTGGACCTTTAGATTCAGTTCTCTATGTTCCTGGTAGTCATTTTAATCACATATCCATTAGTCACTTCCAAATCAGTTAAATGCTCTATTTTATTTCTTGATGGCCTTGTTTTTATACAAGAATGCAGTACAGGACAAATCATTGGTACCGGGCGTGAATCGGATGGACTTTATTACCTTATCCTTGCAAAATCACATGGACATCTTGTCTTCTTTCAACAGCTTGTTCTGTAACTAAATCACCAAATTTATTACATAAACGGTTGGGACATCCCAGTTTGTCAAAACTTCAGAAAATGGTACTTGGTTTATCTCACTTATCCACTCTAGAGTGTGAGTCATGCCAGTTCGATAAGCATACCCACTCCCTTTTCCCTCTACATCTTGATAATCGAGTAGAGTTACCTTTTACTTTAGTTCATTCAGATGTTTAGGATCCTAGTCGGGTCAATTCTACTTTGGGATTCCGCTACTTTGTCAGTTTCATTGATGATTATTCCAAGTGCACTTGGAAATTTTTGATGAAAAATCGATCTGAGTTGTTTTCTATTTTTCAGACTATCCATATTGAAATTCAAAATCAATTTGGGGTTTCTATCCGCACATTTCATGGTGATAATGCCCGAGAGTATTTGTCTTCCCCATTTCAGCAGTTTATGAACTTCAATGAAATTATTCATCAAACATCTTGTCTGTACACATCTAACAAAATGGGGTAGCTGAAAGAAAGAATAGACATCTTATTGAAACTACTCATACCCAACTCATACAATCTCATGTTCCATTGCTCTTTTTGGGGGGATAGAGTTCTTACATCTTGCAATCTTATTAATCGTATGTCATCTTTCAGATATCCAGAATCAAGTTCCATTCTCTGTCATGTTTGCCCACTTACCTTTGTACTCTCTTCCACCGTGCGACTTGTCTCCCTTTTAGTCAACTGATTGCACTACGGATAGGTATACGGTCCATACTTAATCCTAATCCCCATTATGTAGGTTTAAGTTACCACCACCTGTCATCACCCCATTGTGCATTTGTATCATTTTTGTCCTCTGTTTCCATCCCTAAGTCTACAGGTGAAGCACTGTCTCATCCAGGGTGGTGACAAGCTATAATTGAAGAGATGTATGTTTACATACGAGTAGTACTGGGAGCTTGTTCCTCTTCCTTCGGGTAAATCGACAGTTGGTTGTCGTTGGGTGTATGCAGTCAAAGTTGGTCCAGATGGCCAGGTTGATCGACTTAAGGCTCATTTTGTTACCAAAGGGTATACTCAGATATTTGGGCTCGATTACAATGACACTTTCTCTCTCGTGGCAAAAATAGCATCAGTCCGCCTTTTTCTATCCATGGTTGTTGTTCGCCATTGGCCTCTCTATCAGTCGGACATTAAGAATGCTTTTGTTCACGGCGATATTGAGGATGAGGTTTATATGGAGCAACCACCTTGTTTTGTTGCCTAGGGGGAGTCTAGTGGCCTTGTATGTCGGTTGCGCCGGTCGTTCTATGCTCTAAAGCAGTCTCCTCGAGCCTGGTTTGGTTAGATTAGCATAGTTATTCAGGAGTTTAGCATGACTCATACTGAAGCTGGTCACTCTGTGTTTTTTCGGCATTCTGCTTCAAATCTATGTATTTATCTGGTTGTTTATGTTGATGATATTGTTATCACAGGCAATGATCGGGATGGTATTGCTAAGTTGAAGCAACATCTCTTTCAGCACTTTCAGACTAAGGATCTAGGTAGATTAAAGTATTTTCTGGGTATTGAGGTCGCTCAGTCTAGCTCAGGTATTGTAATCTCACAACGGAAGTATGCCTTAGACATTCTTGAGGAGACGGGAATGACAGGCAGTAGAGCTATTGACACTCCTATGGATCCAAATTCTAAACTTCTGTCAGGGCGAGGGGAGCCGCTTAGCGATCTTGCAAGATATAGGCGGCTGGTTGGTAAACTACATTTCCTTTCCTGTAAGTGTTGTAAGTCAGTTTATGGATTTTGCCTATGATAATCATTGGGATGCAGTTGTTCGCATTCTTCAATATATAAAATCAACTTCAGGCAAAGGACTATTGTTTGAGGATCGAGTTCATGAGCAGATCGTTGGATACTCAGATGTTGATTGGGCAGGATCTCCTTCTGATAGTCGTTCTGCGTCTTGATATTGTGTTTTAGCAAGAGGTAAGTTGGTGTCTTGGAAGAGCAAGAAACAAAATATCGTGCTTGGTCTAGAAGCAGAATATTGAGCAATGGTTATGGCAACATATGTGCTAGTTTGGATCAAACAGTTGCTCAAGGAGTTGAAATTTGGTGAGAACAGCCAAATGGAACTTGTGTGTGATTAATTAAGTTGCCCTTCACATTGCATCGATTTCGGTGTTCCATAAGAGAACTAAACATATTGAGATTGATTGTCATTTCGTCAGAGAAAAGATACTCTCAGAAAATATTACTACAAAGTTTGTGCAGTCGAATGATCAGCTTGCAGATATTTTCACCAAGTCCCTCGCTGATCCTCGTATTAGTTATATATGTAACAAGCTTGATACATATGATTTATACGCACCAGCTTGAGGGGGAGTGTTAGAATAGCTATGTGAATATATATATATATATATATATATATATATATATATATATATATGTAATTAGTCCTAGTCCCGTAGATAATAGGAGTAGGTTATATAGTATGTGTACTTATAAATGGGTTCCTTATATTACAATTAACATCAATAATAGATTCTTCTCCCGTCCATTCTCACATAAACCATGATTGGATTTGTTAGATATGTACATAATATAGTCTTGTCCCACATTGGAATAGGAGTAGTATGTCCTTGTATAGTATAGCTATAAATAAGGACCTCTTGTATTGTATTGAACACACAATATCAATATATCATATTTTCTCCCGTGCCTTCTCACACGGTATCAGAGCTATCGCGAGAGATTTATCGCTGTGCATAAATTCCAGCGATTCCGGGAAGTGAAATCAGCCACTAGAGCGACTTTTCAAAGTTGTTTGCGTCTGCTTTGTCTCGGTCAGTGTTGTGTAAAATCCAGCACTACCACAAGAGTAGTCACTGTCCGGCGACCAAACCCCAGCGAAAATCTCCGGTTATACTGTAGCTGTAGGAAGAAAATTTTCCGGCGAAGTTCCGACGTCGAGTGAGCCACCTTGCGGCTGTTTTTTGGCGACGACTTTTCAGGACAGGCTGCTATATTATTTCTGGCAAGAACAGTGTTTCTTCAGTATTCCCAAAGGAGTTACTAATTTTTACTATTTCAAGTTAACCCTACTACTATTAATTGTAGCGACATAGGAACCGATAATTCGAATAGTCGGATGGTTTCTTTAGCGAATTATTTTGAGTTTCTTCAGTACAAAGCAGGTAAGCAGACATCTTTTAAGATAGCTTCCGTTGTTCAAACAGGTAATAGCGTGACTTATGTCTCTCAATCTTCATCCTCTGAGTCTTGGGTCATTGATTCAGATGCATCGGATCATATTTCTGGTTCTCAATCTCTTCCAAGAGTCACAATGGCCAATGGGTCTCAAACCATGGCAATTGCAATAGGTCAAGCAAGCCCAATTCCTTCCTTACCTTTAGATTCAGTTCTTTATGTCCCTAATAGTCCTTTTAATCTCATAGTTAGTCGCCTAACCAAATCACTTAAATGTGCCGTTTTATTTCTTGATGACCATGTTTTTATATAGGAACGCAATACAGGGAGGATCATTGGTACCAGGCGTGAATCAAATAGACTTTATTACCTTATCCTTGCTAAATCACATGGACTCACATCTCGTCTTCCTTCACCAACTTGTCCTGTTACTTATTCACCAGATTTATTACATAAACGGTTGAGACATCCCAGTTTGTCAAAACTTCAGAAAATGGTACATGGTTAATTTCACTTGTCAGCTCTAGAGTGTGAGTCCTGTCAGCTCGATAAGCATACTCGTTGTCATTTCCCTCTACGTATTGATAATCGAGCATAGTCACCTTTTACTTTAGTCCATTCAAATGTTTGGGGTCCTAGTCGGATAAGTTCTACCTTAGGATTCTACTACTTTGTCAGTTTCATTGATGACTATTCTAGGTGCACTTGGATATATTTTATAAAAAATCGATCTGAGTTGTTTTCTATTTTCCAGACCATTCACGCTGAAATTCAAAATCAATTTGGGATTTCTATTCGCACATTTTGTAGTGATAATGCCCGAGAGTATTTGTCTTCCCCATTTCAGCAGTTTATGAAACCTCATGGGATTATTCATCAAACATCTTGTCCGTACATATCTCAACAAAATGGGGTAGCTAAAAGAAAGAATAGACATCTTGTTGAAACAGCTCGTACCCTACTTATACAATCTCATGCCTCGTTCCGTTTTTGGGGGGATGCAGTTCTTATATCTTGCCATCTTATTAATCGTATGCCATCTTCAGCTATCCAGAACCAAGTTTCATTCTCTGTCATGTTTCCCCACTTACCTTTGTTCTCCCTTCCACCCCGTGTCTTTGGAAGCACTTGTTTTGTCCATAACCTAACTCCAGGAATAGATAAGTTAGCTCTCCGTGCTCTTAAGTGCGTATTTCTTGGTTTCTCGAGAACGCAAAAGAGGTATCGATGCTATTCTCCTGACCTCCAGCGGTACCTTATGTCCGCTGATGTTACCTTCTTTGAAACCCAATCATACTTCACAGGTCCAGGTAATCACTTAGATATTTCTGAGGTACTACCAGTCTCTTCTTTTGGGCATTCAATCACTATCTCCCATCCATATTCCTCTACATCTTCAGCTCCACCATCTATAGCTCCCATTCCACCATCTATCGCTCCAGTTCCATCACCTATAGGTCCAGTTCCTCCACATAATCCAGTTCAACCTTCTGCAGCTCCGCCACTCTTGACTTGTCATCGTCGTCTCGTCCACACCCATCAGACCCAGGTGATTCACGTCCAGCATCAGATTTTGCACCCACTGCGGACTTGTCTCCTCTTAGTCAACCAATTGTACTCCCAAAGGTGTACGATCAACACTTAATCCTAATCCCCACTATGTTGGTCTAAGTTATCATCGTATGTCGTCACCTCATTGTGCTTTTATATCTTCTTTGTCCACTATTTCTATTCCTATGTCTACAGGTGAGGCACTATCTCATCCTGGATGGTGACAGGCTATGATTGACGTGATGTCTGCTTTACATACGAGTGGCACTTAGGAGCTTGTTCCTCTTCCTGCAGGTAAGTCTACTATTGGTTGTCGTTGGGTTTATGCAGTCAAAGTCAGCCCGAATGGCCAGGTTGATCGGCTTAAAGCTCGTCTTGTTGCAAAAGGATATACTCAGATTTTTGGGCTTGATTATAGTGATACTTTCTCTCCCGTGGCTAAAGTAGCATTTGTTCGTCTTTTTTTGTCCATGACTATTGTACGTCATTGGCCTCTTTATCAGTTAGATATTAAGAATGGTTTTCTCCACGGTGATCTTGACGAGGAATTTTATATGGAGCAACCACATGGTTTTGTTGCTCAAGGGGAGTTTAGTGGTTGTGTATGCAGATTGCGTAGGTCACTATATGGTTTGAAACAATCCCCTCGAGCCTGGTTTGGTAAATTCAGCAGCATCATTCAGGAGTTCGGCATGATGCGTAGTGAAGCTGACCACTATGTGTTTTATCGGCATTCTGCTCCGAATCTGTGTATTTATCTGGTAGTTTATGTTGATGATATTGTTATTACTGGCAACGATCAGGATGGTAATATGGTATAACTAATCCGAAGAAACATCTCTTTCAACACTTCCAAACTAAGGATCGGGGCAGACTGAAGTATTTTCTAGGTATTGAGGTTACTCAGTCTAGCTCAGGTATCGTTATTTCACAGCGGAAGTATGCCTTAGACATTCTTGAGGAGAGTGGAATGATGGATTGCAGACCCATTGACTCTCCTATGGATCCGAGTGCTAAGCTTCTGCATGGACAGGGGGAGCCTCTTAGAAACCCTACGAGTAGGGGTGTACAAACCAAACCAGAAAACCGCATCAAACCGAAAAGTCGAACCAAACTGATTAAAAAACCCGACTAGGTTTGGTTTGATTTGGTTTGGTATTGAATAAAAAAATCCGAACCAAACCGACATATAAATATATAATTTTTATATATACTTTTAAGACTTTATATAGAATTTTCTTTACAAAAATTCTAGAAATATTTGGGATTCTCTTATGGAATGTAATATTTAATAGAATATGAAGTACTCCATATTTACTAACCTTAAATAATGGGTTATATGATTACTTTCTTATCAAATGTTATTGAAATTCGTCAATTTCTTTGTTCTTCCTTGTTCATATATCAAGATTTATTAAATTCTTATATTTCTTTCAAATTTGAAGTGGTATCTTGATAATCTAAAATTAAATAGAACTTATCATTAATTAGGTATCATGTTGATTTTTAGGTTTAATTATTAACCTTATAAGTATACATCAACGGAAAATTATTGTCGGAGGACTAAAAAAATAACTATCATGTGTTATTAACAAAATACTACCATAAAAATATTTAAATAGATCATATGTTTGTCAAGTTTTTCAATTTTTACTAAACATATATTTACTTATAAAAAGTTTAACAAAGTAAAATTGAAATAATATTCACATAACAAAAAAACCCGAAAACCCGAAAAACCCGAAAAACCCGAAAAACCCGACAAAACCAAACCAATCCAACCCGATATAGTTGGTTTGGTTTGGTTTTAATAAAAACCGAACCAACCCGGTCCATGTACACCCCTACCTACGAGATATGGGAAATTGGTTGGAAAATTGAATTACCTCATAGTGACGAGACCGGACATTTTCTTTTCCGGTGAGTGTAGTAAGTTAGTTTATGGATTCTCCCTGTGATAGTCACTGGGATGCAGTTGTTCGTATTCTTCGGTATATAAAATCAGCTCCAGGTAAAGGATTACTATTCGAAGATCGAGGGCACAAGCAGAAAGATTGTTGGGTACACAGATGCTGATTGGGCAGGATCACCTTTTGATAGACGATCTACATCTGGATATTGTGTTCTAGTATGAGGTAATTTGGTCTCGTGGAAGAGCAAAAAACAAAAAGTAGTTGCTCGATCTAGTGCCGAAGCCGAATATCGGGCCATAGCTATGGCAACGTGTGAGTTAGTTTGGGTCAAGCAGTTGCTCAAGGAGTTAAAGTTCGGAGAAATCAGCAGGATGGAACTAGTGTATGATAACCAAGCTGCTCTTCATATTGCATCAAATCTGGTGTTCCATGAGAGGACTAAACACATTGAGATCGACTGTCACTTTATCAGAGAAAAAATACTTTCAGGAGATATTGTTACAAAGTTTGTAAAGTCGAATGATCAACTAGCAGATATTTTCACTAAGTCTCTTACTGGTTCTCGTATTAGTTACATGTGTAACAAGCTCGGTACATATGATGTGTATGCACCGGCTTGAGGGGGAGTGTTAGATATGTACATAATGTAGTCTTGTCCCACATTGGAATAGGAGTAGTATGTCCTTGTATAGTATAGTTATAAATAAGGACCTCTTGTATTGTATTGAACACACAATACCAATATATCATATTTTCTCCCATGCCTTCTCACAGGATTGATCAGCACCAGAGCAGATGAAGTAGCGTGCCAGGCAAGGGTAACTTGGGCACGATATCTTTCCAACTTAGACACCTTGCGGACAGGGAAGACATATTGTGCCCATCTAACTAATGTACAGTTCGAATAGAACTGTTCTAAAAAGACTCAAGTCCTCCATAGTGGGAAAATCACTTGCTATCAGGTGAACAATGTGCCTCCAAGACCTCCAGTATACATCTAATATATTGACTACTAGGAAAGAGCATAAACATATCCAAAGAGGTAAAGTTTATTTTAAAAAATTTCATGAAAAACTTTGTGCAAAGAAGTTTGCTTTAATTGAGCCAGTATATATCCTACCTATGTTAAGAAACTTAAAAGTAGACAAACATCATTTTTGCATCTGTGAACTTCATATACTATGTGCAGTCACATCCTCGGGCTCAAACCCAGATATATGGGAGTGTACATTAAGTTGACCAACAGAGAGAACTAATCAACTTGTGATAAATACCTACAACGTTAAGAACTTTAGGATATGCTCTCCTAGGAAAACACCATATAGGTACTGGAATGTGGTTAAAGTAGGTAGGCGCGGTTTTCATCACATAGCCAGCTGGGAATGAGAAACAAGGTTTCTTTCATCATGGATTAGTGTGGGTGAAAGTTATTGCACCACATCTGACACCCAATATGGTGCTTTATTCCTATAAATGCTGTAACATATTATACAACATAATATTAGTGAAAATATTCTCTTCCATTCATATCTGCACTTTCCTTTCTATACTAGTTTCTCTATTCAAATGATTTATCAATCTCAGGCTTATTAAGTATAAGGACATGGCATGCTCCATCAAACAGTACACAGTAATCTGGTCTAATTGACACGTTGTTTGGAGTAGTTGCTCCATTCCCCAAAGCCTAACATTTAAGTAAGCTCTGTTACGGGCCCTTGCTTCGACGCAGAGGTTTGGTGACAGATTAAGTTGCAAAATGGTCTTTAAAATCATACTCAAAGAATATCTAAAAATATTAAGTTACTACTAACCATGCTACCATAGATGCTTAGCTGCATTGCCCGGGTAGACATATTGGTTTCATGCTGACCAGTCTGTTCCACATCCTGTCTATGTTGCATAGCCTTGTAACTATTTTCTGGCCAGCTCATTAAACCACCGTGCTCTCTACTAAAAGACCTTGAGGGATGATCAATTGAGTGGGATAATAGCGAAGACGATCTTCTCTGGAGACCCCTGCCTGTTAGAAATCCCGCAATATCAAACATAATCACCCTTGCCCTTGTCTCAACTTGATATGAAGAAGGTTGATGGGAAAAACTAGCCGTATGGACACCTAATAATGAGCCAAAAAATAGAAATTAATTAGAATTCTCTGAGATGGGGCTATGAAACAGAGGATTTGTGCAAGTAACCAAAGCTCTAAGTACTATCAATTTCTGAAGCAAAATTGTTTAGTGCATATATGCGAACCATGCCAACCTTAGAGAATAAAATTGTCAAGCACCCAATAAAACAAAGGAGAAAAAATTGTTTGTAACAAGCATGTAAGTTTCTAATCAAAGGCCATATGGAGGTACATATAACCAAAATATCAGCATTTCCCCCATTACAAAAAGAGGACAGCAGAAGTGCAGTTAAAGGGGTAAGAAGCAACCTGATGCCTCAGTGTTGTGGAAGCTTTGTTGTTCCCAAGAGGAAGGCAGTAATGGTGCAGGGGCTGAAAGAAGCTCTTCATGCGAACCATGAGCTTTAACAAATCCCTCCAACAGAAAACCAATGGAATGGTGAGGCAATTCGAAACCTTCCCCTCTTATGTATACGCTCATAGTTGACCTTTCTGCAACCAGAGCTCTCATATCTTGCATTGTCGTCTTTTCAAACATTTGAGGAAGCAAGATTTTTGCAAGAACAAGTGCACTTTCCTGCAGACACCGAGATAACCTGTGTGATACACTGCTTCAGAAAGACCTAAATTCTAGTTACTCCCTATGTTCCATTTTATGTAGCACACTCTTTCCTTATTAGTGTGCTGTGAAAAGAATGACATCTTTCTCATTGGAAAACAATTTGATTTTAAATTTCTCATTTTATCCCTAATGACATGGTTTTATAGCCACATAAATAACATGGAACGCTTAACACCACAAGTTTCAAAAGTCAAACACCATGTCGAGTCAAACACCGCCACATACATTGTAATGGAGTGGGTAATACAAACCAGTAAAGAGAGATTTCAGTTGGTTGGCAATAGCTTTCGCTTTGAAATTTCAGAATGTATCTTTTAGCCTCACTATCAGGTCTCGAAGGGTTACTATGGTGGTTGCAACGGAGACCGGAGGTGGAATAGAGAGGTCTAAGGAAAGGTGAACACCAAGAAAGTGGAGTATCTGAAGATAGTGGAAAGTATTGACAAGGAGGAAAAGAGGTCGAATAGGGAGCGGCATAAGTTGGCTAGGAAGGAGGCGAAGTTAGCAGTTACGGCGGCTAAGACCTAAGTTGCTCGGACTCTCTAAATTTTCGTTGGGTGTGTGTCGGATCCTCCAAAAGTAGTGCATTTTTGGAGGATCCGACATGGGTGCGACAGCATTTTGGAGAGTCAACGCAACATAGGCTAAGACTGCAGCATTTACACTCTGTTTGGATCATTGTTACCCATCTTTTATAATGTATTGTATTGTACTGTATTGTACCCTATTGTATCGTTTTGATGGATACAACGTTTGGATAGATTGTATCATTTGCTGTTGTTAGATAATATTTTTATTGTTTGGTTTGATTGTATTGTTTTGTACTGTACAACTATATTTACTAAAATACCTTCAATTATTTTAAATACGATGCTTATTAAGAACTACTCATAAAAATAATTTATTTATTTGACCTCCCCATCTTACTCACAGGTAATCATCATTCTACCATAATAACGAAAGCACCAAACTGATTTCATACAAAAAAAAAATATTATAGCCCCATCAAAACAGAGAACAACGAACCTCTGTTCCTGTAGTTTGGAATGGCAGAAGCCTAAGTAAATTATATATATAATTAAAATTAGCAAAAAGTTTGCAAAGATCATAGATAAGATAAAAATACAGAAATAAAGAGAGGGAAAACTAACCAAAAAAATAAACGGCGGAAGGATGGAGACAAAGTACGTAGTTGGGTAAATAATAGGGTAAAGGGTAAAGGGTAAAACTGAAATATAGGATTATTAGTGTGGGCATAATTGGAAAGAGAAATACAGAACAATCCCACCACACCGATTTGGTTGTTTCATAAAATGGGGCTTTTCATTGTTCCGAAACGATTGATTTAACAATATGATACAATCAGTTTTATATGAACAATCAAAACAAACATTGTATCTGGGATAACAATACAATACAATACGATGGGTAACAACACAATACGTTAGTCGTTTATACGAAGAACTTGAGGGTAAAGGTAGGGATAAGAGGTTGTTTAGGCTAACCAAGGTGAGAGAGAGAAAGGCTCGTGACTTCGACCAAGTGAAGTGCATCAAGGACAAAGAAGGTAGAGTTTTATTGGATGAGGCGCATATCAGTCAGGGATGGCAGACTTACTTCCATAGTCTCTTGAACGAGGAGGGGGACAGAGACATTGTACTGGGTGATTTGGGATCCTCTGAGAGTCGTTGTGACTTTAGGTATTGTAGGCGGATTAGAGTTGAGGAGGTTGTTGGACCTATGCGTAAGATGAGCAGAGGCAGAGCGACCAGGCCAGATGAAATCCCGGTGGAGTTTTGAAAGAGTGTGGACAGGGCGAGCTTGGAGTGGCTCACTAGGTTATTTAATGTTATTTTCAGGACGAAAAAGATGCTCGAAGAGTGGAGATGGAGCACGATGGTTCCTTTGTATAAGAGTAAAGGTGATATCCAAAATTGCAAAAAATATCGGGGTATTAAGTTGCGTAGTCATACTATGAAGGTGTGGGAGAGAGTGGTGGAGCTAAGGATGAGGAGAAGTGTGTCTATTTCCGAGAACCAGTTTGGGTTTATGCCGGGGCATTCGACTACAGAAGCCATTCACCTTGTTAGGAGATTGATGAAACTAAGGGTGGCAAATGGGCCGGTCCGGTACCGGGACCGGCCCTGGACCAAACGGGCTAAGTGGGTCGGGACGGGTAGGAACACTAGAGATGAGCTTGGGCCGGTCTCGTGGGCCGGTTCTTGCCTTTGAACCGTTAGGACCAGGACCGTTTAGCCAGCCAAGGGACCGGGACCGGACTAGTCCCTTAGCGGGCCAAACAGGCCCAACCTGTAATTTTTTTTTAAAAAAAAGTAGTCGTTTGGCTATTTAAAAAAACAATCGTTGGGCTTTAAAAATAGTTGTCGGCTATTTAGAAAATAGCCATTTAACACCCTCTCCCACCCCCCACCCCCAACTTTGATTTACACTTTTTTTCCTATTTTCAACTATAACTACCCCCTCTTATTCATTTTTCTTACAAAATCAATATCAATCTATCACAATCTCTCTCTAATTTTCTTCTATACTTGCTACTATTGCTTGCTTTATTCCAAAAAATAGTAAAAAAATATTGAGGTAGTTACAATTTGTAGAAAAATTGTGAAGTTGGTGAATTGGAGTCTTCAACGATAATCAATTTTCAACAAGTTGTTTGTAAACTCGTTCCAACTCTTAAATCTTACTATTATAGTTCTGCTTGTTTTATTTATTTGCTATTACTTGATTAATTAAGATGGCTTCCTTAAAAAATATTTTTGGTAAAGATAAGAATAAAGGAAAATCCAAGAGTGGCGATTCTAGTGGTTATGTTGTTCCTCATCCCCT
>MU711200.1:97238-107551 GCA_026770625.1 Nicotiana glauca | reverse complement strand
CCCCTTCCCCCCCCCCCCCCCAAACCAAACCCATATTCGTCTTACGCCTGCTATTCTTGATAGCGATAATAGTTTATTACAATTTACCGAAAGTCGGTTTTGCCATATATTGCAGCAGGTGAACAATTAGACCATGAATTAATGAATGCTCTTTATTCTAACAATTATAATACTATTCATGAAAATGATGATGAAGAAATTGATGTTAACCCAACTAGTGATAACGCTGCTAATCCAAATGATGACCCATCTGATACTCCTGTTAGTGCCCCTACTTTTTCTAGACAACCTACCAAACGGACGGTAACATCTCCTGTTTGGCCTTTTTTAATCTAATTTTACAAAATAAGGCTAAGTGTAAAACTTGTGGTATGGAGTTAGCTTTTAAATATTTTGGATCGTGGGGTGGGGGGGGCGGCTTTGACTAGACACATAACCCTAAAGATAGAGTGAGATATGAACGTCTGAAAGCTTTGGCCGAGGGGAAAAGTGTACCTAGTTCTAGTCAGGCTGACCCTAGTACCGATTCAAATCAATTTCAATCGGGAACTAACACTTTACCGGTGGTATTTTATATTATGATCCAAAAAAAGATCGAGAAGAATTGGCAAAAATGATAATTGTTATGTGTTTACCCTATAGTTTTCCTTCTGACATTTCGTTTGTGCATTATATTAGACAAACTTTTAATCCTACTTATAAAGGTTTTCCTCGCACAACCGTAAAGAGCGATATTTATAAATATAAGCATGAATATGAACAATATTTGCGCTATATATTTACACATATAAATTGTCGTGTTGCTATTACAACTAATTTTGGTAGAAATGGCAACGACTGTGATTGCCTTACTGTTACCAGTCATTGAATTGATGAGGATTGGATAATGCAAAAGCGCATAATTGCTTATATAATAATTGCTTCACGTCACACAGGGCAGTTTATTGATAGCACGGTTATGGATATTTGCAGATATTTTTGCATTAGTGATAAAATAATGTCAGTTTCAATGGATAATGCTACTAGTAACACAAATGTTATAGACTTGCTTACCACTATGCTAAATCCTGCATTTAGTAACATTTTTCATCTTAGATGCATTTGTCATATTTATCATGCAATTGTGGGTGATGGTATGAGAATTTTAAATATTCAAATTGAAAAGGTCAAAATGGCTCTTAACTGCTTTTTCCTTCAAACCGTAGAAGTAGACTTAGAGAATATTTTAAAAGATGAATGCGGCTTAAGAGAAAGAAAGGTTCCTAAACCTTGTCCAACTAGATGGAATTACATGTATGAAAGTTTGGTTGTTGCATATGAATATAGAAACCCCATAAATTCAACGTTTAATGCACATTAAGTGATGGTGATGATGATGATTACCTTACGAATGGGGATTGGGCTAATGTTAAAATGCTTGTTGATTTTTTCGAAAAATTTGATATTGCTACAAATGAATTTTCTAGGCAAAATTATCTTACTATTTCTAACTGTTTAGTATATATTGCAAATTTGCTTGCTCATTTTCCAGAGGGTGGGGTATCAACTTGCTATTGAATCTATGAGAAAAAAATTTAAAATTTTTTTTTCCCTATTCGTGCCCTATTTATGGTGTTGCTGCTCTGTTAAATCCTTGTATGAAATTAGGAGGTCCTCAATTTTGGTATAAAACTTTTATAATGTTTAGCACTTGAAGATGATGAGTTGTCTAAACTTCCGAAAGCAATAGCCTCAATTAAAATAAATTCTCAAACTATTTATAATGCTTATCAAGTTGCATTAAATCATGCTTGACCAAACGTTCCAACTCCTTCTACTTATGATCCTCAATCATCTAAAAGAACTGCGGGAATAAAAGCATTTAGTGCTTGGGCGGTGTTTAGGGGTTCTCAAGGTTCTAGTAGTAATGATTTTTCACAACTAAATGACCTTGAAGTTTATTTGTCGCAGCAAATTGAGTAAGTCAATCCCGACGGCTCCTTTAATCTTTTGCAATGGTGGAAGGACAAAGAAAAATACTTTTCGGTTGATGGCCCGAGATATTTTAACTATTCAAGCTTCGACGGTGGCATCGAAGAGCGCTTTCAGTCAAGCAAGACTTCAAATCGGTGATTATAGAGCGTCTATGAAGGAGAGCTTGGAAAAATCGGTACTTTTCAGATATTGTTGAATCACAACCAGAGGAAGATGAAAATAACGAAGAAATGCTAGTTGAACTTGCGGAGGATGCTGCTTTGCTCGACAATGGAAGGGGCGATGACCAAACTACTTTTCCGCCACCACCAACGGAAATTCCTCCGGACCTTAAAGGATTTATGAAGTTTGTAAGAGATACAATGTAACTTCTATAAACAAAAATTAGTACTATATATTATGTAACTTGTATTTTGGCACATCTTGATTAGTTCTAGCACCTTGTTGTGCTCATTCTATAGGGGAAGGAAGACTAAGAAAGATATTGCCATATTTTTTTAATGTCATAATAAAATTACAAGGCATTACATTGAATATCTTTTTATAATACTTTTATCTTTAAATATGAATTAAAAATTTAGGTCATAATTTTATAATAAATTTACAAGGCCTTAGATATTTTGTAACATTTTGTCTCTAATTTCTATTTAATTTTAGGAAAAAAAATCAATATTTAGTCGTTGGACCCACTTAGACCACGGGCCCGGCCCGTTTAGCCCGGGACGATGAGTTCGTCGGCCCGGTCCCAGGCCGGTTCCTACAAAAAACCGTTTAGCTTGGGACTGGTAGGCTTGTTTATTTAAGGACCGGCCCGGGATCGTTTAGAACGGCCCACTTGGCCCGTTTAGGGCCCGGATCGGCCCACATGCCACCTCTAGATGGAACAATATAGGGAGAGGAAGAGGGACTTGCATGTGGTGTTCATCGACTTAGAAAATGCTTACGATAAAGTCCCGAGGGAGGTTCTGTGGAGATGTTTGGAGGCTAGAGGGGTACCTGTGGCCTACATTTGGGTGATTAAAGACATGTATGATGGAGCGAAGACTTGTGTGAAGACAGTGGGGAGGGGTCTTGGACCATTTGCCGGTTATGATAGGATTGCATTAGGGGTCGGCACTTAGCCCTTTTTTGTTTTCCCTGGCGATGGACGTACTGACTCGCCACATCCAAAGGGAGGTGTCGTAGTGCATGTTATTTCCAGACGACACTGTTTTGATTGACGAGACGCGAGACGGTTAACGCGAGGTTAGAGGTGTGGAGACAAACGTTGGAGTCTAAAGGTTTCAAGCTGAGCAGAACCAAGACAGAATACTTGGAGTGTAACTTTAGTGGTGCTACTCAGGGAGTGGAAGGGGAGGTGAGGCTGGATTCACAAGTCATCCCTAGGAAGGGATGTTTTAAGTACCTTGGGTCTATTATACAAGGGATGGGAAGATTGATGAAGATGTCATACATCGGATTGGGGCGGGGATGGATGAAATGGAGACTTGCTTCTGGTGTTTTGTGTGACAAGAAAGTACCACCAAAACTTAAATGTATGTTTTATAGAACGGTGGTAGATCGGCTATGTTGTATGGGGTTGAGTGTTGGCCAGTCAAGAGCTCCCACGTCCAGAAGATAAGATAGAAGAGATGAGGACGTTATGATGGATGTGCTGGCACGGTAGGTTAGATAGGATTAGAAATAAAGTTATTCAGGACAAGGTGGGTGTGGCCCCCTATTGAGGACAAGATGCAAGAAGCACGGTTTAGATGGTTTGGACATATGCGGAGGAGAAGCACAAACGCCCCGATAAGGAGGTGTGAGAGGTTGACATTGGAGGGCCTTAGGAGAGGTAAAGGTAGGCCGAACAAGAGTTGGGATGAGGTGATTAGGCATGACATGCCGTAGCTACAGCTGACCGAGGACATGACCCTAGATAGGAAGATATGGAGGCCGAGGATTAGGATAGTAGGTTAGGTAGTCCAAATTATTCTTACCGGTAGTGTTAGTACGTACTCTCGCATTTGGTTGGTATTAGTTTTCTTTGACTACCTGTCTTTTTTCGCATTTCGATCATCTTACTATTTTGTTATGTATGTTGCTTTTACATGGTTTCTCGGTGTTGTCCTGTCTTGTTTTCTTGTTGTTATTGTGGTACCTATGGTTTCCTGAACCGAGGATCTAATGGAAACAGCCTCTCTACCTCCACAAGGTAGGGTAAGGTCTGCGTACACTACCCTCCCCAGACCCCGCTATGTGGGATTATACTAGGTATGTTGTTGTTTGGTGAAGCCATTAGCTTATGGTAAAGCCATAATACAATATTTTGTAGGTTTTACGTATTTCTGGTTCTAGAAAGTGAGAACACAAAGTTTGCCCAATGTTTTTTCTTAAACCAATATATTATAGAGCTCATAATGAACGCGCAAATTCTCCAGATCCGCGGTACATTGAACGCAAAAACTTGACAATCTTTACCTCCTGACAGGGCACTATGTTATGCAAGAAAAAACTACGGTTCTGTATATATGGTAAGTCTTTCCGCATTGGTCTGCAGCATTAGAGATACATATGGCTGGTCAAATACTACTTGTCTTTGTAAGACATCAAATGACCCTATCTTTATTTGAGCTTTAAGGATTTATTCACAGAGAAAAGGTGACCTCTTTGGAAGTGTTTGAAAAATTAGGGTGCATATCCTCTGGCAGAATGCAACAGCAGAAAGAAGAGAGCCTTTGAGTATCAATGAAAATTATTCAAGGTGATATCAGTTCCTTTTCTTTGGATAGGTAAGCAAAAATAAATGTAGGAAAAGGGCAATACAGAAAAGTATTGAAAAAAAAAATTCATTTCTATCTGGTCTAAAGATGAAAACCTTTTCTAAAATCACTATCACTCAATTGGAGCAATTCTATACCTTAATATACTTAATCTTTGCTTGCTGAGATGTGCTTGAGTTCTATGTTTTCTTCAGTGTAAAAAAGAATAGTAGAAGAACCATGCCGTATGTAAAACGTGTTAATGTTAGGAAACAAAAATCTCTTCTTTCTCTTTTCTTTACTCAGTATGTTATTTCAGTAGTTGGAGAGCCCAAGTGCTATTTTCCACCATACTAATAACGAAAAGAGAAAGATGAGTTAAGCATACACATATTTATGGAAGCTAAAATGGTTAAAAATGATGATCATTCAAAATACCTGCCAAAAGAAATCTTCTATAGCGGGATCAGATCTGAGAGCAGAAAGTATCTTCTCACTATCAACAGAAAAGCAGAGAACCACCGACTCCGTGACAATGTCACAAATGTAAGGCTTTCCCACAAGCACTTCATATAAACCTAGTGTACTCCCATGTGAGAAAGATGGATGCAATAGATGCTTATTCCTTGCACTCTTACTTGACCACTATCGAACAGGACATCAAATTTTCAGAAATATTTCTGGCTAAAAGTATTATTGTAACAACGGTTACACTACTAATTACCTTCACTACTCCATTTGATATAAGCCAAACTCCAGTTGGCTTTGATCCCTCTCCATAGAGGGTCGCACCACGTAACTTCATTATCTCTTTGGTTGAACCAATTAGTCTCTCACGCACTGTGGGAGGAAGGGCTCCCAACAGAGGATTAGTACTAATCAAATCGCGAATTTTTGGAATTTTGACCAGAGGTGGATTTCTTACAAGCCTTTTCAAATCAGTCTGCAACAAATTACATGTACAAATATCAAGTATGAAGTCAGATGTAATATGAAAGCAATGAAAGAGAACAAGAGGATGAGAAGAAGATGCTCACCTGAACAGCATCGTGAAGATGTGCCATCTCTTTTTCCTCCAATATACCGATCTTCTCAAGATTATGGACATAATCAATCAAGTGATTCAACACCGCATATGTTACTTGTCTGGTTTTCACAACTCGGAGAACCTGAATACATACTTGCTTTTAGAACAGGTAAATTACTCAAGAAGTAGACTAGACATTGTCAACAGGCTAAATTTCACTTATATGTCGCAGAAACCAGACAACTGTATTCTTGGGTTTCAAAATTAAGTGTATGCATGACTCAAGCATGGAGTAATCTGGCAAAAGAATGCAGGTAGCATAAAATTTCTTGAACTATCAGATATGCACCCCTTAGTATTTTATTCAACATGTTTGAATCTAACAGGAAATATTGAGCTCAACGAGAGAGATATGTCTTTGTATACCTGAGGAAATGTTACACGGACTTCTTCTAGAAACTTCTGTGCATCCTCTCCTTCTTCCTCGCTTTCCTTGATCACAAGGGAAGCAATTTCACTCTCACCTGAAGTGGTAATTGCTTGCATAAGAAACTGTAACTCCAATACATATCATTCCTTTTCTTTTCCTTTTTTCCTCTTTTGGGAGAATTTCACTGCTCAGAAAGCTTCCCCATAAAAAGATATAAAAAGAATAAAGCCACGAAACTGATGCTAATGTTAACGATTTTGTTAGTACGCGCCAAAAAAGATTAAGCAGCTAGGTCGACCCAGCTGCTGTACTTGTGTTTGGTGTTCCATGTTCCTTCATCTACCAAATGAATTAAATTCACTGATTGCTAGTGAAAGATAATGATCAGGGACTTGGCCAAATACTTCTAATCGTAACAAAACAAAGATCCTTCAGAAATTCACAGTTACCGCTTTTGTGAGGTACTGTTGCTAAGAAAGAGCTAGAGAATCTTTAAGAAAGACTTATGGTTTACAACTTATGCTTGTGGTTTTACGAGATCTTGTTTAAAATGACACTATGCTTCATGGGGAATCAGTCTTCAATAACCTGCCTCATTAATTGTGATTTTTAAAACTGAGAACATTCCCTTTTCTTTTTTGTAGTTTCTTTCTCTTGGTAAAATCTTTTTCCTTTGTTCCCTTTCTTCAGGAAGAAGATACTACAACAACCACGACCCAGTGTATTTCCCACAAGTGGGGTCTGGGGAGAGTGAGATGTACGCAGCCTTACCCCTACCCTAGACGGCCAGAGAGGCTGTTTCCAGTAGATCATCAGCTTCAGAAAGAGGATACGAGGAGAACATAATGTAACAATAGATATTTCTCCATATGTGAAAGCTTTTTGACCTAATATGTAACCATTATCACTCATTAGTACCGGCAGCATAAAAAGACAAACTTAAGGATGTCACCTCACTTTGGAACTCTTTTCATTCCACTCTTGCCAAATATCTATAGTTTTCAACATTTCTTAGTATTATCTTCATCAAAATAATGCCTAATAGATCATAACTCACCTTAAAACTAGAGAAGCATATGTTACTTGAATGCAATAGTTCAACTTCAACATAATTGTGGGTAGTCACAACTAGGGGTGGCGAACGAGCGTGCCGGATCGGATATAGGCGGGTCAAAAATGGATAAATTATCTAACCCGCCCCATATTTAATACAGATAAACAATGGGTTAACCGGCGTATAATATGGATATGGCTTCTTGAATATGATCACTTTTGAGAGAATTCTTAGTCTCCCAAACTTGAGGAACCCCTAATTTGAGGTTTCACAAATATAAAAGTTAAATCCAATAGTTATCCATTGGTTATCCATTTTCTAAGTGGACAATATGGTTCTTATCCATATTTGATCATTCATTATCCAACCCATTTTCTAATATGAGTGGATAATTGTTTTCTTTTATCCATATTGCACCACTAGTCACAATCTACAGAAGTCAATTCTTAGATTATTGTTTAGAGAGCAAAGTGAAAAATTGAGATATCGCATATAAAAGACCTAACCAGTAGTTTTCATCGATTAAACATAAAAGCAGAAAAGCCACCGTAAAACTCAAGGCAAACCCTGGAAGTTACGGTTCTTTTCCACAAAATCAAGGGGAAGCGAGCCTTTAAGCGAAATTATTTTAAGGATTAATTCTTGGTAATGTAGCTTTACAAACTGAATTGATGACGTTAGACTACTCAAGATGATGGCACTCTAATCTATAAATGCAAATGGATTTTTTGGTCAATGGAAAAGGAAAAAATGCTTAGTTATGCTAAGCTAGAATGTCTCAGTATCGATCAAGCAAACCTTCGTCATTGATGATTTGTGGGCTGAGCCATCAAGCCCTCTTGGCTGGGCCGGATCAGCCCGTGATTTAGTAGGGTTGTGCTAAAATTTTCTAACCCCATTTTGAGAATGAGGATTTCTAGCCCGACCCAAGTAAGTCTGTGGCCCGTAAGGCTTGATCAAGGCTAGGCTAGGCCAGCCTGTGAGCCTATTAAAAAATATTTAATTAGACATATGAAATGTAAAAGGGAATAGAGAACTAAAAATAACAAGAAGAGTACCTTAAACTTAAAGTCTACTAAGTCCATCATATTAAAAGATCAAGGTCTTGAATTGTAAATTTTAAGCATAAATTTAAGATAAATAAAAGTAAGAAATAAGCAAATAATAAAATCCTAAATTTCCTAAACCCTAAAAAGAAGTAGCGCTCTTTCCTCTCTTTAAATGAGCTTGATAAAGATTATGTGTTGGTGTTGGATATGCCACAAGTTTCATGAAAGTTTTTTTGAGTAGTTTGTTTTGAGTTTTGACTTTTAATGAATGAAATATTGTCCTACCTTTTTTGTATTTTATTGTAATCAATTGGAAAAATGTCAAAAGTTATCAAGTTTGCAGAAGCTTTCTATCCAGCAAGATGTTTTTTGACTTGTAAATATTTATTTTTTTGCATTTCTAGGTTGGATAAAAATTTAAAAGCGGTGGCCCAGCCCATGGGGGCCCGTGACCCACATAGAACTGGGTTGGGCTGGCCATTCTTTAGCCCATTGAAATGGTGGGCTGACCCAGCCGAGCCCATCAAATGCCAAGGCCCGCGTGGGTTGGGCTAGACTGGGCTGGCCAGCCCGTATTGACAGCTGTGGCAAAAAGAAATTGTTCAACTAAAGATGAGTAGAGAAAGCTAGACATAATAAAAAAGCATCATAACACTGAAAAGAAATGTGCCAATAAGATGCTGTATATAGAAATCTTTACTAGTTACTTACCGATGAATTCATTTAGTTGCAGCCTTGCAGTTCTATGGGCCCGGAGAAATCCAGCACAGATATAGCATGCGGACTCTAATCTCTCAACACTGAAATATGTCACAAGCTTTCGGGGGACAACACTTGTCTGAAGAAACTTGTAATAATTTGGGATATTAACATAAGATCTTAAACCCTTCCAATCACATAGGGGCTCATGAGATACTCGGTCAATTGCTTCTTCCACGGATTGCATTAGAAGATTTGCTATAGTTTGTGGGATCCTGCCCTCATTGAGCATTTCCCAGTATGCTGCTTGAACACCTGGAAACATAACTTCTCTTTAGCAATCAAATTTGAATATGCATGATTGAGATCAGAAAACATAAATTATATTCTTTACTGTTAGATAATTTGAGTCAGACATATATGGTATATAGTAGCAAACAAAAGAAGTCAGACACAAACGTTAATCTCCAAGCATTCTCTCAATCTCTTCTTCCTTTCACTTACTTCCCACTTGTTATTAAAGCAGAGCTCTCGGATTCTCTCAACCTCTTCTTCCTTTCTCTTACTTCCCTCAATGATATCTTCAATCAAATATTTGCACGTGATTAAAGACATGTATGATGGAGCTAAGACTCGAGTTAGAACAGTAGGAGGCGACTCCGAGCATTTTTCGGTTGTTACGGGGCTGCACCAAGGGTCTGCGTTCAGCCCTTTCCTATTTGTCTTGGTGATGGATACACTAACTCATCATATTCAAGGGGATGTGCCATGGTGCATGCTATTTGCTGATGATACAGTTCTAATTGACGAGACGCGAGGCGGCGTCAACGAGAGGCTAGAGGTTTGGAGACAGTCCCTTGAGTCTAAAGGCTTCAGGTTGAGCAGGACGAAAACGGAATACCTCGAGTGCAAATTTGGGTCCGAGCCGACGGAAGCGGGAGTGGAAGTGAGGCTTGACTCTCAAGTCATTCCTAAGAGGAGTAGCTTCAAGTACCTTGGGTCAGTTATTCAGGGGACCGGGGAGATTGACGAGGATGTCACACACCGTATAGGGGTTGGTTGGATGAAGTGGAGGTTAGCGTCGGGAGTCCTGTGTGACAAGAAAGTGTCACTGTTACTAAAAAGTAAGTTTTATAGAGCAGTAGTTAGGCCTGCCATGTTGTATGGGACCAAGTGTTGGCCGGTTAAGAACGCACACACCCAGAAGATGAAAGTAGCACAGATGAGGATGTTGAGGTGGATGTGTGGGCATACAAGGATGGATAAGATTAGGAATGAAGATATTCGAGAGAAGGTGGGCGTGGCTCCCATGGAGGACAAGATGCGAGAAGCAAGACTC
>MU711200.1:27529-96833 GCA_026770625.1 Nicotiana glauca | reverse complement strand
CCCTTGACAGGGAATTGTGGAGGTCGAGCATTAAGGTTTTAGGTTAGGGGGAAGTTATGAATATTTCTACAGAGCACTAGAGTGAGACTAGCCAGTTAGGAGTTAGTCTTAGGATTCTAGTCTTAGGATGCTACTGATACGCTACTGATGCAGGGCTTTATCTGCTGGATATTATTATATCTTCCATCTTTTTCGTATTGCCTATATTTCTTTATTGCTGTTATTTTGTTATTTTATGTTGTGTTATGTTATTTTATGTTATTTTGTTATGAGTCTTTTGATAGTACTAATTTATCGTCTTTTGTTGCTTTCTTGAATCGAGGGTCTCCTGGAAACAGCCTCTCTGCCCCTCGGGATAGGGGTAAGACCTGCGTACATATTACCCTCCCCAGATCCCACTTGTGGGACTATACTGGGCCGTTGTTGTTGTTGTTGTTGTTGCTGCTGCTTTGTCCAAACAAAAAAAGCAATAAATCTGCATAAACGAATAAATGTGTTCTCTGTGTACAATCATTGCTCAGGAGTAGAAAATACTGTTTCCCCACAAGAAAACAAAGGTGGTAAAGGTTGGAACTATCTTCTTGACCTGATATTTGCTTTTTTGGTGAGTACTCTAGGTCATTCTTTGAATTATCTGTGTGATAGTCTTTCGAATCCCAAATCTGAATTTTATTGACTAATCATAAGAAAGGACAGCTCTATGAGGATAAAGTACATTCTACCCTCCCCAGACCCCACTTGTGGGATTCTACTAGGTTGTTGTTGTTATAATCATAAGAAAGGACAGCTCTACGAGGATAAAATACAAGTAGATTTTCTACTATACAGATGCACATTGCATAGAGTCACCTTCTGATAGACGCTCTACTTCATATACATTGTACTGATGGGAGGTGATTTGACGTGTTAGTGGTCACAATACTGCAAAGTGCATAAATTATCGGGGAGAAATGATCCAAAAACTTTGTCCATATATTTTGTTGCTGGGCACAAAAAGTTATAGATCACAAACAAAATATACTTTTCCCCAGAACTGAGAGTGTCATGTTCTCACCATTTAGCAGGCGGATCCGAATATCTTTTAAATTCATATGGTCTAGATTATCATCATTTTCAGTTGAAGTATGAGGATGGACTGGTTCACCCGCCACATCATTTAGGCTAGTAATATATCTTTTAACTGTTGGCCAGTCAGCAGGTCCTAGTTCCTCATCATCTCCAAGATCACCAAATGCTTCCAGAGCTTTATTCAACATCTCATGTTTTGTGTAGTTCAATATGCGCTTCTGCAACGAGATAAAACTAAGTGACGAAAAAATCTATAGATGAAGAATTAAAAAATATAAAGCTGCAAAAAACATGACTTTGCTTGCTTACCTCAGCATCCATCATTTCAACATGAAAGGTAAGAGTTTAGTTTAAAAGTCATGACTAGTTAAATCACCTTCTTTAATTATCCGTGTAATACCATCTCTCTTTTATTCATAATACCTCCGCTACTTTTCCAAACATATAAATTTCCTTATTATGACACTTCTTTTCCCCGGAACACAAGTGACAGAGAGGAAGAGCTCTTCCATCTCTTTTGGATTCTATCATTCAACCATCTTTACTCGTATTGCCATCATTGAATTTGGTCTTTGAACAGTGTTGAATGTCAAGGTAATATCCGTATTTTTGTTTTTTTGTGTGTGTGTGATAAGGATGTAAGGTAATATCCTTTTTCTCAGATTTTGCTTAATTTCAATATCCTGTAGTGTTTCTGTTGGTCAGTTAGAGAAAAGCAGTTGTTCCATAAAAGAAATATTATGCTATGAAGGGCCAATTTGAATTTCTGAGGGGCTGACAAATCTGAGAGCAACCAATGACAAACCACATAAAGAAAGAATATAGGCAGCAACATGTGAACTGATTATAAATGAGCAAGCATAAATGGGGTTAGGTGAATAGTTACTCATCCCATTTGTCACCCATTTTATGTGGTTGGCATATGGGTTGGATCTAATAGGGTCTACCTAAACCAAGCATTTACTCCATTAACACCCATTAAAGAAATCAAAACCTTCTTACAATTTCACCTATAATATAAGCAAGCCATGTCAAATGTTCTAACATCATTTGCTTAGAGCTATTATCTTTTGCCAAATTTTCTTTCTTTTCTGCTTCTGTCTCCTATTTTGTCTACCAACCTCATGAGTCGGTTTCATTTGATTTCTAAATTTGCTTAGAGCTATATCTTTTGCCAAATTTTCTTTCTTTTCTGCTTCTGTCTCCTCCTATTTTGTCTACCAACCTCATGAGTCGGTTTCATTTGATTTCTAAATACTTCCAGACCAGAAATGTTAATTGACTCGAATGAAGGAAGGAAAATCCATCGAGTAACCAAAATGAAAAACGAAACTAGAAAAAGATGTTAGTGTACGACAAGAAAATATTTTCACTTTTCTTGTACACCACCCAATCTAATTAGTGCTGCATAAACAATTAAGATTCCAACGCCAAAAATTTTAATTCGATTTCTTTCAGCCCGTAGCTCATGTTCTTTATTCTGATTATGGACTTTTTTTTGTTTCCTGCATCTAAGCTGTGGCAACTGAAATAATAAAACAGCTGGTTTTAGAATAAATATGTAATCAAATTTGTCCCAAAATTATGAAACTAATGAAACCCTTCTTTCCTATGAGTAGTAGCTTTTAATCACTCTCCAAAAGAGGAAATGGAAATCCATTCAAATTATTAGCGGAGATGAAAACAGAAAGAGAAAACGAAAACGGAACTTATGGCACTAGTGTTACAAGAGTAAAAGTTTGCTTTGCATCTTAGAAAATGAGTTGTAGATGGAAAATTGGTTCACACAATCAAACCCATCTGGATATAAGGTGTTACTGGATCACTGATTGAGACCCATCAAAAGTTTCTTCCACCAAAATCATTTCAGTAAAACATATTGGCTAACCAACTGGGAAAAAACAAATTTCCACCTCTTAGGCTCCAACAAGAACAAAATACTACCGAGTCAAAAACAACTATACCTTTGCTGTCGATAGTTTATCCATTCCCAGAAAATGTAAGAGGAACTGTGTGGTTGAGCCGTTGATGATGAGCGTCAAAAATACAACCCCACCAGTGAAGAAAACGAACTGCAAGAGAGGGAGGCCTCTATGACTAGAATAATATAGCTAAATTATAATGAAATATAGCATACTTCCATTTTGATGGATTTCTTGTTAATTCAATTCCTTTCTTTACTTACCAGAGTCCCAGTATCAGAACTGATGTATTGAGAGCCATCACTGACACGCTGGAAACAGCAAAGAAGGCATATTTATAAAACAAAGGGATTAGGTAAGAGATTTTACAGAAATTAAGGAATGAGAAGGCACGGAGAGAAGAATCTGACACAGCTTACCTTGACCGACAATGAAAGAGACAATGCTACGGCACCTCGAAGGCCACCCCAGACAAGAATGCAAGCTTCTTTCAAGTCCAAACCATAGCCAAAGTATCGTAAAAATGGATACAACACACCGACTACAACAGCCCGCGAGACAAGGATAAGCACATAAAGAAGGATGAGGTAACCCCACGAATAATCTGAAACACATTAACGACAAAGCAAAACAAAAAAGATGTAGTTTAACCTGAACAGAACTTTAAATTTTAGTGTAAAGACTGCATCAAACAAAATAGAACAGAAACTTGGCCCACATACATACATACATAAAGAGAGCGGGGGGGAGGGAGAACAATGTATAATACTTGCGTAAACAGAGAAGCCAAAAGAGAAAATGCACAAACTACGAAAATAAGGGAATGTACGAAAATATTCCCAATCACGGCATTTTTTGTTTTCTGGCAAGTCCACGTCATTCTCATCATTGAGCACAGGTCACATTGAAGAGTTGCTTACGCACAGAGAAAAACCACCAACTGAAGAACACCAACAACCTCCAAGGAATTCAGAATTATTGGAAGAGGACGATTTAATCACAGCAAGAGCGTAAAAAGTTTTGTGTTTCCAAAATATAGAACAAGCATGACATTAATGATGGACAGTGTTAACCTCTTAGTCAATTGCATGCTTTTTGTATTCTTTACCTTCAGATAGACTAGAAGGTTGTTTTACCTTTAACGTGTATCTTGCACTATTCTACTTGGTTTATCTGGAAGATCGTTTTTAGCATTCAGATATTGAGAGGAATAAAACACCAAATACTGATTAGTCATCTTCAATAAAAGAGATGAAGAAGGAAATTATTTATATCCCTCTCTATTAACTTTTAAAACCATTATGTCAGATATACAATGTCCACCTTTTAAGCTGACAACTTTGAGAGAACGCAGAAAAGAATCTCCTCCGCGTAAAATCTTGCAGCTAACACACCTTTTACTTCATGGTTCTGGTATCATTGGGACAATGCACTAACTATTAAAATCAAAATATTGTCATTTAAATTACAGACCTCCAACAGTTCTCACTTTTAAACACAAAATGTGGGTCATTAAATTAAAGACCTCAATGATTCTTACTTCCAAAAGCTTATTATCTTGTATACGTTATATGCATATTGTTAGTTTGATAGTTAAATAGTAGTAAATAACCCTAATTCCACATGTATTAGGAGCAGGACATGTATTATATATATAGGGCTCATTGTATCATTGTCAATATTAATCAATAATATCATATTTTCTCCCGTGCATTCTCACATGGTATCAGAGCATCGGTGAGAAGAGATCGTTGTGCGTCATTCCAACGACATCCAGGAAGAAAGAAATCAGTCACCGTGCAATTTTCCGGTGACCTAAGTGACTGATTGCATCAAAGTGTCACTAATTATCAGTGTTGTGCAAAATCCAATACCACCACAAGGTTCTCAAGAGAGATCTGACCAAACCCCAGAAAAATTCACCAGAACATACTCACCCACGCGCCGTCACTTGCCTGTCGAGGATCTGCTTCCGGCGGCGCGTCTGTCACCTCTCCCGGTCAGATTTTGAAAATAATTCTTCAGGACATCTTGCTCTCCTCATTTTTCCGAGCCCACCCATCAAGTTTACATCAGATTCCGATGACTTTTTTATTTTCTGGCGAGCTACAGTGTTTCCGGTGAACAGCAACAGAGAAACAGTGATTTCCAAACAATTTTCTGACTTTTTCCGGCGTGAACATTATAGTGTCATTCTTATTAGAAGCCTTGAACTCACAATTCGTTGGATCGAATGCATTAAATCCAATCCAGATGGTTTCTTTATCGGATTATATTGAGTTCCTTCATTACAAAACACGTAAACAGACATCTTCAGGATTAGCCTCCGTTGTTCCAACAAATAGTAGCATGACTTGTATCTCCCAATCTTCATCTTCTGAATCTTGGGTCATTGATTTAGGTGCATCTGATCATATTTCTGGTAACAAATCTCTTTTCACTAGTATCTCATATTCTCAATCTCTTCCAACAGTCACAATGGCCAATGGGTCTCAAGCCATGGCAACTACAATAGGTCAAGCAAGTCCACTTCTTTCCTTACCTTTAGACTCAGTTCTTTATGTTCCTGGTAGTCCTTTTAATCTCATAGTCGTTAGTCGCTTAGCCAAATCACTTAAATCTACTGTTTTATTTCTTGATGACCTTGTTTTATATAGAAATGCAGTACAGGGCGGATCATTAGTACCGGACGTGAATCAAATGAACTTTATTACCTTATCCTTGCAAAATCACATGGACTCGCATCTTGTCTTCCTCCAATAACTTCTCCCGTTACTGATTCACCAGATTTATTACATAAACGTTTAGGACATCGCAGCTTGTCAAAACTTCAGAAAATGGTACCTGGATTATCTCACTTGTCCACTCTAGAGTGTGAGTCGTGTCAGCTCGGTAAGCATACCCGCTCTCATTTCCCGCGGCGTCTTGATAATCGAGCAGAGATACCTTTTACTTTAGTCAATTCAAATGTTTGGGGTCCTAGTCGGGTTAGTTCTACCTTAGGATTCCGCTATTTTGTCAATTTCATTGATGATTATTCCAGGTGCACTTGGATATTTTTGATGAAAAATCGATCTGAGTTGTTTACTATTTTCCCAACCTTCCACGCGGAAATTCAAAATCAATTTGGGGTGTCTATCTGCACATTTTGTAGTGATGATGCCCTAGAGTATTTGTCTTCCCCATTTCAGCAGTTTATGAACTCCCATGAGATTATTCATCAAACATCTTATCCGTACACATTCCAACAAAATGGGATTGCTGAAAGAAAGAATAGACATCTTATTGAAAGTTTGAATTGCTCGTGCCCTACTCATACAATCTCATGTTCTGCTGCGTTTTTTGGGGGATCCAATTCTTACATCTTGTTATCTTATTAATCGTATGTCATCTTCAGCTATCCAATATCAAATTCCATTCTCTGTCCTGTTTCCCCACTTACCTTTGTTCTCTCTTCCACCCCGTGTCTTTGGGAGTACGTGCTTTGTTTATAACCTTACTCCACGAAAAGATAAGTTAGCTCCTCGTGCTCTTAATTGCATATTTATGGGTTACTCAAGAATGCAAAAGGGGATATCGATGTTATTCTCCTGACATTCAGCGATTTGTTATGTCTGCTGATGTTACCTTCTTTGAAACTCAATCATACTTCACAGGTCCAGTTAATCACTTAGATATTTATGAGGTGCTACCCGTTCCTTCTTTTGGAGATTCAGCCCCTATCTCACATTCATCTTCCTCCATAGCTCCACCGCCTACAATTCCAGTTGCAGCTCCACCACCTATAGCTCTGGTGTCACCACCGAGTCCAGTGCCACCAACTCTAGCTCCAGTGCCACCACCTAGTCCAGTTCAACCAACTATTGCTCCAATGCCACCACCTAGTCCAGTTCAACCTTCTACGGCCTCCACCACTCCTGACTTATCATCGTCGTCTGCCCCCAGCATCAGGCCCAACTGATTCACGTCCTGCACCTGACCCTGCTAATACTGCGGACTTAGTCTCCTCTTAATCAACCGATTGCACTACGAAAAGGTATACGGTCCACACACTTAATCCTAATCCTCATTATGTCGGTTTAAGTTACCATCGTCTCTCATCATCCCATTGTGCATTTGTGTCATCTTTGTCCTCTATTTCCATCTCTAAGTCTACAAGTGAAGCATTGTCTCATCTCGGATGGCGACAGACTATGATTGACGAGATGTCCGCTTTACATACGAGTGGTACTTGGGAGCTTATTCCTCTTACTTCGGGTAAATCGACTGTTGGTTGTCGTTGGGTGTATGCAGTTAAAGTTGGTCCAGATGGCCAACTTGATCGACTTAAGGCTCGTCTTGTTGCCAAAGGATATACTTAGATATTTGGACTCGATTATAGTGATACTCTCTCTCGTGGCTAAAATTGCATCAGTCAGCCTTTTTCTATCCATGGCTATTGTTCGCCATTGGCCTCTCTATTAGTTGGACACTAAGAATATTTTTCTTCACGGTGACCTTGAAAATGAGATTTATATGGAGCAACCACCTGGTTTTGTTGCTCAGGGGAGTCTAGTGGCCTTGTATGTCGGTTGCGCCGGTCTCTCTATGGTCTAAAGCAGTCTCCTCGAGCCTGGTTTGGTAAGTTCAGCACAGTAATTCAGGAGTTTGGCATAACTCGTAGTGAAACTGATCACTCTGTATTTTATCGACATTCTGCTTCAAATCTCTGTATTTATTTGGTTGTTCATGTTGACGATATTGTTATTACCGACAATGATTAGGATGGTATTAGTAAGTTGAAGCAACATCTCTTTCAGCACTTTCAGACTAAGGATCTGGGCAGATTAAAGTATTTTTTGGATATTGAGGTCGCTCAGTCTAGCTCAGGTATTGTGATCTCACAATGGAAGTATGCCTTAGATATTCTTGAGGAGACGGGAATGACAGGTTGTAGACCTGTTGACACTCCAATAGATCCGAATTCTAAACTTTTGCCAGGACATAGGGAGCCTTTTAGCGATCCTGCAAGATATAGGCGGTTGGTTGGTAAATTATATTACCTCACAGTGACTAGATCTGACATTTCCTTTCCTGTGAGTGTTGTGAGTCAGTTTATGGATTCTCCCTGTGATAGTCATTGGGATGCAGTTGTCCGCATTCTTCGGGATATAAAATCAGCTCCAGGCAAAGGCTTATTGTTTGAGGATCGAGGTCATGAGCAGATCGTTTGATACTCAGATGATGATTAGGCAGGATTTTCTAATAGACGCTCTACGTCTGGGTATTGTGTCTTAGTAGGAGGAAATTTGGTGTCTTAGAAGAGCAAGAAACAGAATGTGGTTGCTCGGTCTAGTGCAGAAGCAGAATATCGAGCAATGGCTATGGCCATATGTGAGCTAATTTGGATAAAACAGTTGCTCAAGGAGTTGAAATTTGGTGAGATTAGTCAGATGGGACTTGTGTGTGATAATCAAGTTGCTCTTCATGTTGCGTCAAATCAAGTGTTCCATGAGAGAACTAAACATATCGAGATTGACTGTCACTTTGTTAGAGAAAAGATACTCTCGGGAGATATTGCTACAAAATTTGTGAAGTCGAATGATCAGCTTGCTGATATTTTCACCAAGTCCCTCACTGGTCCTCGTATTAGTTATACATATAACAAGCTTGGTATATATGATTTATATGCACCAGCTTGAGGGGGAGTGTTAGTTTGATAGTTAAATAGTAGTAAATAACCCTAATCTCATCTGTATTAGGAGTAGGACATGTATTATATATATATATAGGGCTCATTGTATCATTGTCAATATAAATCAACAATATCATATTTTCTCCTGTGCATTCCCACACATATTTAATGCCAATTGACTCTTAGTTGGAAGATATCTCAAGTATCTGAGATCTTTTGAAGCCCATTAGCACCAAATTCATTTTGCAAATAACAATTGCTGGCAAAATGTACATAAAATAAATGGAGAATAAACATAACACAAGAAAATACGTAAATCGGATTGGTTACAGTAAGATAAATGTTACTTTTGTCTTCGTAAGTCAAATGTCATTTCAGCAGTAGTACCATGGGTTTTGAAAATATTATCACCATGGAGAATTCCTTCAGCTATGACGACTCCACTGCAGAAAAAGAAAACCAAAATCAGCATCTAGGTTTTCAGTTTCATGGGATAAGTTGATAAGAACAAGAATCAGTTCCAGTCAGATAAATAACATAGCCAACTGCCCTGTTGATGTACACAAGCACCTAAAGAAAACATCAAAATAACTTCCACCAAAAACATAATTCTCAACAGTACTTTTAATTTGCTGATGGTTGAGGATGGAAAGTCCCCAAACAGTGGCACCAAAGGAGCGCCTCCTCCGTGCACTAGCAAAAAGAGTGCCACCACAAACTGCTAACAAAAAGAACAGCCATAAACCTAGAAACCACCTATCTGACAAGCTCAGCTCATCCATGGTCACATAGTGTTCGTTAACCTAAGGCATATTAAGTATGCAAAAGAAAGGACTTAAGCACTGACACCTGCTCATACTGAAAGGCCATTCTATTTCTTTCTATCAAACAGCACCGAAACGATATTTAAGGATGATATCCGTAGCTTCTTGGCTCATCCAACATATAAAGAGATTAGCGCAAGGATGATTTTGAATTCCAGTTCTTCAGATTTTGTTTTCTGTTATAAAGTGAAAATTAGTAGCATAATCATCCCATCTGTTCATTGAGACCCTCCTTACACTCATCATATCTAAAACCTGCATTTCACAAGTTCCCCACTTTAGAGGGAATAAATATGGTGAAAGCATCACACATCCCATTTGGACTCCATTGTTCATTTGTCTTTGTGAGAAAGCATGGGATAAAATATATTATTGATATTCTGTTTAATTATAATACAACAAGCTCTATTTATATAGTACATATCACACTCCTATTCAACGTGGGACTAGGACTAATTCATATTATTTACATTACTAGCTAACACTCCCCCTCAAACCGATGCATACGAATCATATGTACCAAGCTTGTTACATATGTAACTAATACGAGGACCAGTAAGGGACTTGGTGAAAATATCTGCAAGTTCATCATTCGACTTCACAAACTTTGTAGTAATATCTCCTGGGAGTATCTTTTCTCTTGACGAAGTGACACTCAATATCAATGTGTTACGTTCTCTCATGGAACACCGGATTTGATGCAATATGAAGGGCAGCTTGATTATCACACAAGTTCCATCTTGTTGATCTCACCAAATTTCAACTCATTAAGCAAATGTTAGATCCAAACTAGCTCACATGTTGCCACAGCCATTGCTCGATATTCTGCTTCTGCACTAGATCGAGCAACCACATTTTGTTTCTTGCTCTTCCAAGACACCAAATTACCTCCTACTAAAACACAATATCTAGATATAGAACGTCTATCAGAAGGTGATCCTGCCCAGTCAGCATCTGAGTACCCAACAATTTGCTCATGGCCTCGATCTTCAAACAAAAATCCTTTGCCTGGAGCTGATTTTATATATGAAAGAATACGGACAACTGCATCCCAATGACTATCACAGGGAGAATCCAAGAATTGACTTACCACACTCACAGGAAAGGAAATGCCAAGTATAGTCACAGTGAAGTAATTTAATTTACCAACCAGCCGCCCATATCTTGCAGGATCGCTAAGCGGCTCCCTGTCCTGGTAGAAGTTTAGAATTTGGATCCATGGGAGTGTCAACAAGTCTATAGCCCGTCATTCCTGTTTCCTCAAGAATATATAAGGCATACTTCCGTTGTGAGATTACGATTTCTAAGCTAGACTGAGCGACCTCAATACCTAAAAAATACTTTAATCCACCCAAATCTTTAGTCTGAAAGTGCTGAAAGAGATCTTGCTTCAACGTAGTAATACCATCCTGATTATTGCCGGTAATAACAATATCATTAACATAAACTACCAAATAAATATTGAGATTTGAAGCAGAATGCCGATAAAACACAGAGTGATCAACTTCATTACGAGTCATGCCAAACTCCTAAATAATTTTATTGAACTTACCAAACCAGGCTCGAGGAGACTGCTTTAGACCATAAAGGGGCTGGCATAACCGACATACAAGGCCACTCGACTCCCCCTAAGCACCAAAACCAGGTGTTTGCTCCATATAAACCTCATCCTCAAGGTCACAGTGAAGAAAAGCATTGTTAATGTCCAACTAATAGAGAGGCCTATGGCGAATAGCAGCCATGGATAGAAAAAGGCGGACTAATACTACTTTAGCTATGGGAGAGAAAGTATCATTCTAATCGAGCCCAAATATCTGAGTACACCCTTTGGCAACAAGACGAGCCTTAAGTCAATCAACCTGACCATCTGGACCAACTTTGACTACATACACCCAGCGACAACCAACAGTCAATTTATCCGAATGAAGAAAAATAAGCTCCCAAATACCACTCGTATATAAATCAGACATCTCGTCAATCATAGCATGTCGCCACCCTGGATGAGATAGTGCTTCACCTGTAGACTTAGGGATGGAAATAGAGGACAAAGATGCTACAAATACACAATGGGGGATGATAGATGATGGTAATTTAAACCAACATAATGGGGATTAGGATTAAGTGTAGACCGTATACCTTTCTATAGTTCAATCGGTTGACTAAGAGGAGACAAGTCCACAGTATTAGCAGGGTCAGGTGCAGGATGTTAATCAGTTAGGCCTGATGCTGGGCGCGGACGACGATGATAAGTCAGGAGTGGTTGAGTTGTAGAAGGTTGAACTAGTATAGGTGGTGGCGCTGGAGCTTTAGGTCGTAGATTGGAGCTATAGGTGGTGGAGCTGCAGCCGGAGGTGTAGGTGGTGAAGCTGGAGTTATAGAGGAAGATGAGCGAGAGATAGTGACTGAATCTCCAAAAGATGGAACTGGTAGCACATTAGAAATATCTAAGTGATTACCTGAACCTGTGAAGTATGATTGGGTTTCAAAGAAGATAACATCAGCAAACATAAGGTATTGCTGGAGGTTAGGAGAATAGCATCGATACCCCTTTTGCATTCTCGAGTAACCCAGAAATACGCATTTAAGAGCATGAGGAGCTAACATATCTTTTCCTAGAGTAAGGTTATGAGCAAAACACGTGCTCCCAAAGACACGAGGTGGAAGAGAGAACAAAGGTTAGTGGGGAAACAGGACAAAGAATGGAAATTGATTCTGGAGAGCTGAAAATGGCATACGATTAATAAGATAGCAAGATGTAAGAACTGCATCCCCCAAAAACGTAACAGAACATGAAATTGTATGAGTAGGGTACGAGCAATTTCAATACGATGTGTATTCTTTCTTTCAACTACCCCATTTTGCTGGGATGTGTACGGACAAGATGTTTGATGAATAATCGCATGAGAGTTCATAAACTACTTAAATGAGGAAGACAAATACTCTAGGGTATCACTATGAAATGTGCGGATAGAAACTGCAAATTGATTTTGAATTTTAGCATGGAAGGTCTGGAAAATAGAAAACAACTCAGATCGATTTTTCTTCAAAAATATCCAAGTGCACCTGGAATAATCATAAATGAAACTGACAAAGTAGCGGAATCCCAAGATAGAACTGACCCGACTAGGACCCCAAACATCTGAATGGACTAAAGTAAAAGGTGACTCTGCTCGATTATCAAGATGCAGAGGGAAATAGGAGCGGGTATACTTACCAAGTTGACATGACTCACACTCTAGAGTGGACAAGTGAGATAAACCAGTTACCATTTTCAGAAGGTTTGATAAACTGGAATGTCCCAACCGTTTATGTAATAAATATGGTGAATCAGTAACATGACAAGTTGTTGACGGAAAACAAGATGTGAGTCCATGTGATTTTGCAAGGATATTGTAACAAAGTCCATTTGATTCATGTCTGATACCAATTATTCGTCCTGTACTATGTTTCTGTATAAAAACAAAGTCATCAACAAATAAAACAGAGCATTTAAGTGATTTGGCTAACGACTAATGGCTATGAGATTAAAAGAACTACCGGGAACATAAAGAATCTAAAGGTAAGGAAGGAAGTACACATGCTTGACCTATTCCAGTTGCCATGGTTTGAGACCTGCTGGCCATTGTGACTGTTGGAAGAGATTGAGAACAAGAAATAGTAGTGAACAGAGATTGTTACCAGAAATGTGATAAGATGCACCTAAATCAATGATCCAAGACTCGGAGGACGAAGATTAGGCGACACAAGTCATGCTATTACCTGTTTGAACAACGTAAAAATAGCACGAGCTAGCCAATTTTCGAACTGGTCATTCAAAAATAGCCAGCGTTTGCAAAGTCATTGAAAAATAGCCATTATTTGCTGCAACACGGAAAGTTCCAGCATAATATATTGAAGACTGATGCACCTGTGTATGAATATGTTGGAACTCCAACACGCGGAAAGTTCCAGCATAATATACTGGAGATTGAAGCACCTGTGTATGAACTTCCAGCATATTATGCTGGACCGGTATATTATACTGAAACTCCAGTATATTATACTGGAGTATACTGGAGTTCTAGTATACTTATGTTGGAAATCCAGTATATCACACAGTAGTATTTTCAGGATTTTGGACAGCGCTTTCGTTCAGATTTATCTTTACATGAAAAGTGGCTAAATTTTGATTACTTTTGAAACTATGGCCATTTATGAATGACCACTAGTAAATCTGGCTATTTTTGAATTTCTCCCGTTTGAACAACGGAAGTTATCTATAAAGATATATGTTTAGATGCTTGGTACTGAAGGAACTCAATATAATCCAATAGAGAAACCATCCAACTATTCATAGTATTGGATCCCATTTTTCTACTACCAATTTCTCAAATTCTTGATAAAAAGTTGTATCGTTAACCTTGAAATGCCAAATCAGAACACTTTTTTTTCTTCTAAGAATCCGCTGTTCACTCACCGAAAAATAAAAAAGGTTGTCGGAATCTGATGAAACTTGAATGAAAAGACTTAGAATAAACTCCTACATAATCTGTCCAAACGATCCTTCGTCGCTGTAGCCGCCAGAAAGTCAGTATAGTCACCGGAAAATCTCAAAGTGTTTGGAGTAAAAAGAAAAAGGTATGGGTAGGCTCGGAATTACTAGGCGATCAGACTGTTCAAAAGAAAGTTTTTCAAAATCTGACCGGAACTAGCCACACGCAGAGCGTGTGAATGACGCGCCGCCGGAAACAGATTTCCGACAGATGCGTGGGGGTGCGTGAATGGGTATTTTCCGGAGAATCTTTCTAGGGTTTGGTCAAATCTCTCTTGGGAACCTTGTGGGGATATTGGATTTTGCCAACACTGATCACAGTGTTCAAAATAGCGTAAAGCGAGAAAAAGCGACAACCCCCATTTCACGAAAAGCGAGAAGCGAGAAGCGAAGCACCCGCTTTTTTGAAGTGAAGCGGAATTTAAAAAAAAAATTAAAATAAATATGGCCTAGACAACACATGAAATTGTAAGCAAATGTTCAATACTTGAATTAAAAAACTAAAGAGTAGCATCAATTAAACCACAAAAAAGCATCCTATTCTTCAAGATTGTCAAGAGCAGCATCAATGAAACCACAAAATGAGCATCCTATTCTTCTACAAGATTGTCAAACTCTTGTATTCCAGTATCATTATTGTATTGCTCGTCGTCTTCTTCATATAATTTTGCAGAAATTTGGGAAGAAATTTGGCCAGATTATGGGCAGATTATGGGCAGAAACGGGGCAGAAAATTTCTAGAAAAAAATCGCCAGCATTTTGGCGCTATTTGGACGTTTGGAAAGAAAAAGAAAAAGAAAAAGAAGAAGAAGAAGATTAGAAGAAGAAGAAGATTGAATGAAAATAAAAACATACCTCTTGAGTCTTGAAACTTGAAAGTTGTCCTCTTTTTGTTGTAATGTTGAAGAAGTAGAAGAAGAAAAACTCTAGCTTGTTTGTTTTAAATTTGAAGAAGAAGAACTGAAGAAGAAGAAAGACTTGCTGCTTCAAAACCCTAGAACGTTAGTGCTAACAGAATAGGCTTTTGGGTGTTTTAAGTGAAATAGACACGGGTAGGCTATTAAATTCAAGAAGCGACCGCTTCCAGCGCTTCTTCCGCTTCTATCGCTTCACGCTTTTAGGGCTGTAGCGCCTGCTTTATCGTACCTGCGTCGCTTCTAACACCGAAAGCGGCTGACCTTCCGCCTCGCTTCGCTTCTCGCTTAAAGTGAGAAAGCGACCGCTTTCTTGAACACTGACTGATCAATAGTGACTTTGACGCAAACAGTCACTTAGGTCACCGGAAAATTGCACAGTGACTAAGCTCTTTCTTCCCGGATGTCGCTGGAATGAAGCACAACGATATTTTCTCGATGATGCTCTGACCTTGGGCTTAAGTCAACCCCAAAAGCTAGCTTATGATGTGAGGATTGCCCAGCACCATATAAGGAGACCAAGGACCC
Source organism: Nicotiana glauca (assembly GCA_026770625.1). Lineage (NCBI taxonomy): Eukaryota > Viridiplantae > Streptophyta > Magnoliopsida > Solanales > Solanaceae > Nicotiana > Nicotiana glauca. Next base: position 81,372 of record MU711200.1, on the reverse strand, counting down.
TATCCAAAGTTAGCAGCAGCAAGTCCATTTCTGCCGCTTTGGTTTCAATGACCCCAAAAACACCACCTGTCCTGAAAAATCCCTTATAACCAGTTTGTCAGGGACTTGCCTGTTGGTGCACATTGATGTTAGATTGGAATTAATAATGCTAAAGTTGCTCATTATCTCAAATAAGGGGTTTTCTTAATGTTACTCTTTCAACAAATTTACTAGATTAGCTAATAGTAAATTGACCTATAGGATTTAGAATGAAGAAACATTAAAGGCTGGCAACCTAAATTCTTTTAAGCAACATAGCCATCTAAAGACCCCTTCCGGAAATAGTAATGTTAACCACTACTGTTAAAAATGACTAAAGCAACAGAGTTGATAAGAAAGCTGAAATACATACTTACCTTAAGATAAAAATTAATGTATTTGCAATATAGGCAACCATTTCCCTGAAACAAAGGTAAGATTTATATTAAAAAAACAAAATCTAAAGTTGTTCTAAGCAGCATATTATACACTTCAGACCTGTTGCATACACATATAAATGAAAAACATGACATGCTATCATCTTACAGATGTTCAATCGTGTGGGTAGTGATATCAGAAGGTAAGACATAATTCGTATACTCAAATATATAATGCAACGCTTGTAGATGATGTTACGAGATTTCAAATTAGATATTAGTAGATTTTGCACAATTTTTTCTGTAGCAGTAAACTGTGCAACTCAAAACAAGATGACAAGAAATAGAATTAGTAGGTACTACAGTTGTTATATCAGAATCTATAGGTTTTTATAAAATTGTTGCTTTTTATCTTCGGAAGGGAAGTACTATACAAGCTCTAGTGCCAGAAGCAAGTCTTCTTGTCAGTTGTTCAATTTCAATGTCTGTAAGAAGGTCAGGAAAATTTACCAAAAGTGATGCAAACTTTGTTGACTCTCACCCTTGAAAGCAGTTTTAGCTACAGCTGAGTAGAACCTGTCAATGCATGTCATATCAAAATAAGGTGTTTTCCAGCTGTAGAAAGAATATCTAAGGATCAATTTTTAACACTTACATCCCCAGAGTCATCACAGTCAATACACCAGAGATATCAGCCCCTTGTTGTGCCTGTTTAATGGAAGCTGTGATTGGCCTTCGTCACATGGAAAAATATGTGAACTTGAAGTAGCCACTAACAACTAGTAGAAAACAAAACGTGGAATGCACAAATGAGAAATTGCAAAAAGTCGATCTGGACTTGCATATGGGTCAATTGGTTTTGTTACTCTTTACAAAATTGTTTTTAGTTTTATGACCCAACCTCTCTTTGAAATCTACTTTTACACGTAATTTACACATAAGAAATCTAAAAAGGTCATTTTCTTAATGTAAAAATTGTAAAGGGGCATGATGTACAAATAGCATATGGGCTAAGGGAAAATGAAAAGAGTGGCAGCAGACTTGTAAATCCACATGAAGGACAAAGTCAACAACAAATAAGTAATAGAGATGATTATAAAAATGGCATGGATTAAAAGATCAAAAATCACAATTATTAATTCATATCAAACTGATCAAAGAGATTCAGGCTATGAAGTACTCTATCTCTTCCAACTTATGTGACACGTTTTCCATTTTGAAATATCCTAAAAATGTTAGCACCATTCTAATTATAATAGTACTATTTTATGCAACTTTCACAAGTTTCAAACTCAAATTTATTTGACCTTTCATTTGGAAATTTCAATATGAAATACCCTGTAAATTAAATGCGCAACCGCTATTTTATTACTCTGCTATTGATGTAATATAGGCATTCTAAATTGCGTGTTCAGTTAAACTATGCTACATAAATTGTAATGACAATATTTATCCTTTAATGCCAAGCTAGTTGGTACCCGCTATATGAATCATCACTATGCATTTCGCTCCATTTGGACCCATTTTCTTCTAATATTCACTAACTTCAGAAAAAGGATAGAAGAATTTCCTTGTGCCAAGAATTATCAGCCTGGAAACATTCTCAAGTGACACCATTGCTTGGAAAATAACTTCGGTTATTTTTTCAAAAAGATTCCCAATACTTTTGATTTATATATTTTTCCTTCTCTATTTCCTTCAGAATTCTGAACTTCACAAATCTGGTGGCAGATGCTACGAAGTTAATAGACATTTCTAGGATATTGTTTCCAAGAGATATCTAATGTTTCTAAAACATAAGAGAATATATCAAGAAATATTAGCCAATAGCCATACACCTAAGAGACCTTATCTAATTTAGATAGCTACACTTAGGACTGTAGGATATTAAATGGTTAGTGTGAGAATATAAAAATTAGAGTGCTGGAGCGTTAAGTTTAAAGTTGGATAATTTCCAAAATTGGACAATCACTAAATGTGTATTTTGTCAAACACTATTAGCAAGGTGTGCCTTATAAACAAGTTCTATTCAAGTAATCAATTTCTCTTTTCTCTCTTTTATTTCTTTAAATTATATCCATATCTTTATGATTTTGGTAGATACTCAAATAGCTTCCTATATCGATGGGAGGATTTACCCTGACTGCCCGATCAATATTCCTTTGATTTCTCTCTTTTTGGGCGACCATTGTCACTCTTCTCCAGCGACTAGTGAACCTCCTCTTTTCTAGCAATCAATGTCACTCCCTTTTTCCACGATCAATGCCACTCAGCTTTTTTGGTGACTAGGAACGCTCCTTTCTCCTCTGATCAGCGCCCTTCCTCTCTCTAGAGACCAAGGCCCTTCTCTCTTTGGCAACCTGCGTCCTACTCTCTTCGACAACCGGCATTACTTCTTTCTCCAACTACCAGCAAGCAGCACAGCTTTTCTTGCAGCACCTCTTCTCTTTCAAGTATCTGTTCATATGGCACTTCTCCTCTGTTCGGTAATTGTTTTGGCAACATTATTATCTCTGGACATTATCTACTTTCCAGCAAGATCCAACTCAAAACTTTCTCAACAAGATTCTAGTGATCAAAGTTTTTGCGGTGACTTTTGGAGCAACAATTTATTTTTTATTGTGTTTTCAAAAAAAAGAAACTCAAGTTGGTTTCCCCAGGTTAATTTTGAGAGAGCGTTTTAGAATATTAAACGGTTAGTTTTAAAATATCATAGCAGATTATTGAAGGAGTTAAGTCATACATGTGGGTATTGTCCTACACGGGACAACTATTAAGTGTTTGTCATGTTTAACTACCTATAATTTGTTGTAATCAAGTATTCGCCTTCTCTTCTCTTTTATTTCTTACAAATACATAGTTAATTTTGTTAGTCGTATTATTTACACTGGTGGACCGAAACAGAGCAGTTTTTATATTGAAGAATTCATACAGCCTACCCCAACTAGCTTGGGATTGAGGCGTAATTGATGTATTGCTTCTCTTAGTGTGCCTTATGAGTTAAACACAAGATTTGAATTATACAACAAATATGCATAAATGTGTTCTGTACTTTATTGCATGCCATTTAATTTATGGTTTTATGTTTAGATAATTATTTATGCGATTTCTGCTGGAGTCACTAATGCTCTTTTTTTTTTCTTTTTCTTTCTCTTTTTCGCCGAGGGTCGATTGGAAACAGCCTCTCTGCCCTTTCGGGTAGGGGTAAGGCCTGTGTACGTATTATCCTCCCCAGACCCCACTTTGTGGGACTATACTGGGTAGTTGTTGTTGTTGTGTTCTGTACTTTATTATCATCAAGTCACCAATATATCTTCCTTATTATATCCTCACATAGTATCAGAACCTCTAAGAACCTCATTAAGATCTAATTAACTATTATTCCAACGGCACCATACTAATTTCTGTGACCTTAGCAGCGTCCCACATCTTTTAAATGACCTTTCCTGAAAATAGTCAAACACTACATCTCTTTCTGCAGACCTTTCCTGCAAGACGTCTCTTTGTGGTGATCGTTGCGGCAACATGCCTCTTTCCTAGCTAGTATTCAAGCAATTCATCCAGTAAATGCTCTAGCGATCATTTTCTAGTAGTTGGAAATCTATTTATTTAAGAAACAATTCCCAACAACTATTTTTCAAGTGCAAATCTTTTGGCAACTTTTGCAACAGCCTTTTTAGGGTAAGTTCCCGACAGTTTGATTCAGTTTCTTGTTTTATTTTCATCAATTTCGGCCTTTTATTTAAAGATCTGGTGCTAGAATAATAGGATCCGGTAATTTGAATGGTCAGATGGTTTCTTCTTTGTGTAATTTTCCAGTAAGTTCGATCCGCTCTGACACAACCTTTGAGGCCTCACGGTTTTTAGTCCCCTTAGGCTTTAATCCAAAAAGTGCCTCGACAATTAAATCCTAAACTCGCCATTGTATGGCCCCTAACTTTTTCCTCTCATTCCAATGTGGGATTTCCCTAAGGCAAGCTTTACAACAAACCCCTTTCGAGTTCAATTGTCAACGATCCACGGGTTGTTACAGTCGCCCCCGGCCCCCCCAACTCAACGTCCTCGTTGAGGTTTGCCCATAATTGTACTACGTGCGGTATTGCTTCTGATACCACTTGTAATGACTCAAGCCCAACTACCAAGGTATTGCCCATTATGGCTCATAATTTTGTCCTCTTGGGCTTTAGCCCAAAAGGCACCTCATGTTGCCTAAGGCAAGTTTCTCAGTGAACCCCTTTCTAGTTCAACTGCTAGCAGTAAGTAGGTTGTTACAATTACTAAGTTTGTAAGGTCAAATGATCAGTTTGCAAGACATTCTCTCGTTGGTCCACGGACTAGTAATCTATGTAAGGAAAACTAGGTATATATGGCATGTATGTAACACCTTGAGAGGACCTTTTGGTAGCGCTCCACCTCCGGATGCTATGTTTTAACTGGCAGTCATTCAGTGTGTTAGTACAGTACAAAACCTTATTGCTAGATTCAATGCAGAAGCCAAATATCCAAGTATAATGGTGGCAAGTCTGAACTTATATTGCTCAAACTAGAATTTCAAGAACTGAAATTCCTGGATATTTGATTGAAGGAGTTAGAGTGAAGTTGCACTACAAATTGAATTAAATTTAGTGTTTCACGAGAGGACCAAACTCATGAAAGATACTTTCAAGTTTGTAAGTCAAATGATCAGCATGCAAGATATATTCATCAAATCCCTCCCTGGTCTGCGAACTAGTTATATATGTAAACAAAAGCTAGGTATATATATACGACATTTATGCACCAACTTAAGGGGGAAGCTTAGATACTAAATAAAAAAAATTTAGTGTATCTTAGTATATACTTCAGTCCATCGTGGGTTAAATATAAGAATACAATGTATCTTTACCTATTGTATTATAATATCGTTAAACCATTGAGATATCATTGAGATATCTCCTCTCTTCTCTTATTTTCTCACAATCTAGAACTTGAAAGTTAATGATAAAAAGAATCTAGACAAGTTAGACAAAATTTACAGGCCAAGGCAGTAGATAAGAGATAAGGTTTCCCATCCTAATACAAATAAATGGCAGAAAGATGCGAGGACCAGTTCATATCAACTTTGTGCAGGATGCTCTCCCTACCTACATTGTGAGAATGCACGGGAGAAAATGTATTGTTGATATTCTCTATTAAATGTTTTACAATAGCCTTATTTATAACTATATACAATACATATTCTACTCATTTTCCATGTGGGACTAGGGTTACTTGTATAAATATCTAACCCCCCTCAAACCGGTGCATACAAATCATATGTACCGAGCTTGTTACATATGTAACTAATACGAGGACCGGTGATGCACTTGGTATATATGCAAGTTGATCATTAGACTTCACAAACTTTGTAGGAATATCTCCTGAGACTATCTTTTCTCTGATGAAGTAACAGTCAATCTCAATGTGTTTAGTTCCCTCATGGAACACCGGATTTGATGTAATATGAAGGGCATCTTGATTATCACACACAAGTTCCATCTTGCTGATCTCACCAAATTTTAACTCCTTGAGCAAATGTTTGATCCAAACTTGCTCACATGTTACCACAGAACATTGCTCGATATGCTGCTTTTGTACTAGATCGAGCAACCACATTATGTTTCTTGCTCTTCGACGACACCAAACTACCTCCTACTAAAACACAATATCCAGACGTAGAACGTCTATCAGAAAGTGATCCTACCCGGTCAGCTTCTGAGTATCAAACAATTTGCTCATGACCTCGATTCTCAAACTACTAAGTAGTTAGTCATATATCGTATCCCACATCAGGAAGTAGATATCTATTATTATGTAATCATTGTATATGAATAGGGTATTGTACAACACTTCAGATAATTAATAATATTTTCTCTCATGCATTCTCAAATGGTGTCAGAGCATTAGTGAGAAATTTATCATTGTGCATCATTCCAGCGACTTTCGAGAAGAAAGACCTCGTCGCCGTGCAATTTTCCAACGACTTAGGAGGCTGTCAGCAACAAAATCCCTTTTCTTTGGTGTTGTACAAAATCCAAAACCACCCCAAGGTCCCTAAGACAGAGGCGACCAAACCTTAGAAAAAATCTTTGGAAAAGGACCCTCCACGTGCCAGTCAGAGAAGGGTTTCTGGCGGCGCGTCTGTCCCACGCGCCGGCGTGTGTACCTGTTTCCGGCCATTTTTTGGCCGACCTTCTTCAGGAAAGCCTGATCGCGAGGCTTTTCCGAGCTTATCCATCAAGGTTACATCAGATTCTGATAATTTTCTATGGCACGGAAACAAAGAGAGAAAAGGATTGCACTTAGTTAAATGGAATAAGCTGACTATTAGTGAACAAGAAGAGGAACTGGGAATCAGAAATCTGGAAAGGAAGAACAAATGTCTATTGATGAAGTGGTTGTGGAGGTTTACAAGGGAAGAACAAACACTATGGGGCAGGGTGATAAAGGCAAAGTATGGAAAAGAAGGCTTCTGGATGACTAGCGAGGAGAAGAATGTTTATGGAACCAGTCTGTGGAGACTGGAGATCAATCAGGAACCTGCGGCCAAGTCTTCCGTTCAAACTGAATTTCAATGTGAGGGATGGAAGGAAAATACTATACTGGAAGGACAACTGGCTGGGAATAGGATGTCTGAAGAGCTTATTCCCTGATATTTTTGCTCTGAATAAGCAACAGGGGGTTATGGGGAATTCAGGGATGGAACTTAGCCTTCAGAAAACTACTTTAGGATTGACATTTGCCTGAATAATAGAATTTTATAACACCTTGGAACAGTGCAGAGGACTACAAGAGCAGGAAGACACTCTTTCATGGCAGAAGCACAGCAGTGGAAGTTATGCAGTAAGTTCAACTTACAGAGATTTGAATCAGGTGTCTCAAATCAGCTTATGGCCTTGGAAACACATTTCCAAAGTTAAAATACCATATAAAGAGACATCCTTTACTTGGTTGGTAGCTAAAGAAGCAGTACTTACTCAGAAAAATCTTAGGAAAAGAAGATTACCACTTGGTTCTAGATGCTATTTATGTGGACAAGAGAGACAATAAGCCATCTGTTTCTACACTGTAGAATGACCAGGCAGTTGTGGGAATTGTTCATCCACCTCAGGGGTATTAGGTGGACAATGCCAGGAAGAACCTCTGAATTTTTTTCTAGCTAGAATACAGGGAGGAACTCTACCTGTAACAAAGACATGGAAAATTTTCCCAGCTGCTATTTGGTGGACAGTATGGAAGGAGAGGAATGCAAGGTGCTTTGAAGATACAAGTAGCCCTACAAAAGGAATTGTGTTCTCCTTTTTAGCTTTTAGTGTAAATTAGAACATATTGATGACCAGGATTCAATCACAGAAGTCTTAGGCTCCTTGTAAGAAGAACAAGGATTGTTTAGCTTTTGGTTTTTGTCTTCACCCTTCATGATGTACAGTCTGACTCCCAGCACAAACTTTGCGCCGATGAATTAACTAATACATTGGAATTGTTACCTTTTCAAAACAAAACAAAAAACAAAAACAAAAAAGTGTTTCAAGTATGCAAGATCGAAAGGGTACATACTGTGAAGTAAGCAACATAGCTCACGGTAAGAGTCAGGGTGATCTCAATCACTGTGTCATTGAAAATGAATCCCAACCATAAAACAGAAGCTATTCCAAAAGCAAGACCAACGCCTACTCTGGACACAAAAACAAAACTTATCAGACGACTTCCACTAGAAGATAACCAATATTAAATGCAAATATACATACGCCCCAAGGGAAACTTGTACTAAAAATTTGATGACGGCTCCCCAGTTAAAGGCCCAACCAGTTACCATCCTTAAAAGTAGTTGATACACAACAATTGCCGTCCTGAAGGAAAAGGAGGAGTTACCACAATGAAGAAATAAGCAAAATTTATTGGGAAAACTCTCCAAGGAAAAGGGAAGGAAAGAGGATACAATTATCATGAAATTCCACTTATCCCCTCTGCATGGAAAATAAGCAAATTTCCATCTCTTAACATAAGCAACATACAACATATTTCTACTAGGAGTAAATTACCCATCATTCATCAAGGACTCTCCTTCAATTATGGTACCCAATTTCTTGCTGGCACCGAGCTCCTTCAGAAGGGCTACAACAGCCACAGGATCAGTAGCACTTAGAAGTCCACCAAGCAACAACGATGTTTGCCAGCTCCAGTTATAAGGAAAAGCAAGCTACATTTGTCACTAATTTCAGATGTTTCCGCCGAAAAAACTATTAAACTCTGGAAAATCAGAATTCAGCTGACCTTGAGGGCAGATCCAAGACAAAAGGTGGAAATAAGCACGCCAGGCCCAGCAAGTAAAATCATCTGTACTGCACACCTCTGCATTTGGAGAAATGACTGGTTTAGTTCACTAATACAGGTTAAAGCCAAATTGACAAATTCAATGATCAGATGTGGAAACCAGAAAAATAATGTTACAGAAGGCAAATAGTGTTAAGCCAAATGCCATAATATGATTAGTGATAGAGGGAAAAAAGGGATCACTTCTAAGTGGGAAACATACTAGAACAAAGAGATTAACATAAAAGTGTACCGACAAACACTTCTCCAATTACAGTAAAAATGTGAGGAATTTAAGGTCAATATGCACTGCAATATGTTTGAGATTTCTATAAAGACTATGCATTTTTAAGCTAATTTGTCAGTTGAGTTGTTCAGATTATCTTTTTTGATGGCACCAAGCAGATGCAAAGAGTACAAGAGTGCAACATTGAGATTTAGCTCCAGTATAAGTGATTAAGCTAAATATAGGGAGCTAACAAAATCAAAAATTTGGTCTAAGTTATTTACAGGGGTAAATTTAGACCAACTAAATAGGTTTACAAGACATTTAACCTTCAAGGAGTGATTTGGAGTTGAGATGCCACCAAAACATCTCTTGTTCCTCTCTGTCCAGTGTCCATAAACACCAAAAGATACATGCTGGGATCATGTTATTTAAATTATTTAAATCCTTTTGCAATGATCATATTTTGATGGGAGAGTTAACATAGGCTGTTTGTGCTAAGTTTCTTGTTTGTGCTAAGTTTCTGGTTTGTGGGCTCTCAAGGTTTTCGTATATTGCCACTATAGAATATCTCTGATCCTCTCCACACCGCCAATCATCTAACTTCTTTCATCAATTTCCTTCATCTGAAACCCTCCAACTCCTCATCTTCCTTTTCCGGAATCTTCAAACACCTCAAAGCCTCACAGCCTCGCATCGGAGTCCCAAATCTCGACAGTTTCTTTTATACACAAACTTCACAGACACAAACTATTATCTTTCAGCTCCCCGCGATACTCCTTTCCTCTGGATTCCTAGATTAAACATAAGTTTTGCATTAGTCACGTAGTAACTTGACCCATGTAGACAGCAACATGAAACATGATCGATTTAAAACTAGTGGTGAACTCTCGGAAGATGGAATGTGTTGTCTAACGGGGAAAAGTCACTTGAGGTAATAGGAAAAATATGATTTGGGTCGAACGGATTGAGATGTGCAATTCCTACATTAAAATAATCAGGGGGTAGACAACTCCTCTTTTCTCTTGATCTGTTAAGTTTATTAAGGGACTCTGAAGGACTTGGCAAGATTCACTGGAAATAGAAAAAAGGGAACATTATCAAGAATGTCATGTCTGTCAAGAGTTACAATGAATATGGCAGGTTCATTAGAATCTACCATCCAAAGGAACATAGAAGTTTAACTATTGTCCGAGAAATCAGTCAAAACTATGGTGGGCAGGAAATAGCCAACAAATTTTTGGAACTCAGACAGAAAGGAACAATCTCACCACACGGTAGCAGGATAAAGTATGAAGTGAAAAACTTTGCTGAGGTTATAGCTACAGAGAGAGAAAAGAAACTAAAATAGCAGTTTAAAGTGTGCAGATGCAAAAAACCCTTGCATCGAAAGTGGAAGAGGCATCATGGATTCACACATTAAAATTTCATCAAAAAGCTTGGTGTGCGGATCGGGTACTTTGATAGCTGAACATCCAAGCAAGTTGAATGTTGGATTCGACAAAATAAAAAATAGCAGTAGGAGTCAGCACAAAAGAGACTAACGCACAAAACTTCTTATTTGAATTTTCATAAGATCTGAACCAGAGAAAATTATGAATAGTGAACAGTAATATAGTATTGTAAGGGGCACAAACTCTACGTAGAGTGGAGTCACCAACTGCAGCCTGCCATGGCTTGACAAAGAAATTAAACAAAATCTGGATCTATTCCATCTTTCGTTGGATAATGTACTCAAGGCAATAGAGAAGTGTGTGAAGGTTTTCTAGAACTAAATGATGACACCAGAAGATGGCATAGATCTCTATTGGGCCAAAATATGCACTCGCCGATCGAAAGACAATCCCAGCAGAAACCAACATCAAGTCTAGGAACCTAAGATACAAGATCCCCTGGGAAACATCGTCTAGATTCCTCTTGGAACAAAACAGAGGAGCACATATGTATGGTGGAGTCGTTGAGAAAGTTCAGAGAAAGCTGTCAAACTGGAAAAAGAATTATCTCACTCTTGAGCAGACTAGTTTTAATTAATAGCATTCTATACATCTTCCGACCTACCACATGTCCTTTATGCCACTTCATTGATTTCTCTGAAGCTGAAAAGGCTTAAAGGGGACTTTCCATGGGATGGTAATGCAGAAGGCAAAGTATTCCACGTGGTTAACTGAGCAAGAGTGAAAACGGAAGATGGTCATTTAGTTACAAGGGTTAAATCTACACAACAGAAGTCTTCTGTACAAATGGAATTGGGAATTAACTCTGAACAGAATGCCATAGGGAAGTCAGTAGTCACAGTAATGTTTGAGTTCCTCCCAGGTGGTCTAACTCAGTCACCTCTTCATATGGAATTTGCTTATGGAAGTACATTAGGGAGATTTTGGAAGAACTCTTTTCTTGTTACAGCATCCAACTTAGGCTACAGAAGGAAAATAAAGTTTTGGCAGGATGCATGGTTAGGCACATCCTCCTACAAGATGAATTTCAAGATTTGTTCCATATGATGCAGAATGCTGTGAGACATGGAAGCCCAATGCACGACGGAAAAGGGATGGGAAGAAAAGCTTAGAAGAATTCTAAAAGATTGACAGATAGGCAGCATCACAGGATCCATAGAGAAGCTGGACAAGTACGGGCATTTGTCTCATAAACCAGATTGTTTGTGCTGGAAAGCATACCAAAAAGTGTCTCTCAAAATCAAATCTTGTTATCCATCATTAGTTTCATCAGTGAGAGCCAGAATGGTTTCTCATGGAAGCATCTGTGGAAGATCAACACCCCATTAAAAGCATCCTTCATGTGGGCAGCTTTACGCAGTGGTTGGCTTACACAAGTAAAACCTCCAGAAAAGAGAAATTGCCATATGCAATAGATGATACACCTGTGAGCAGTGAATCTGAAGACATAAACCATCTCTTCCTACATTGCCACCTAGTACTCCAACTATCTTACATGTTCCTCGCCGTTAGGTGATATTGGTGTTGCCTATGTGCTTAAAGAATTACTGGCCTATTGGTTTGGAAAGAGAGTGAAAAAGCAACACCAGGACATTTGGATCACCACCCCAGCATGTATGTTATGGTTATTAGGAGAGAAAGAAACTGCAGATGTTCTGAAAGCATGGAGGATGCATTTCATATAATTAAAATTAGGTGTTTGTATCTACTAGCATTTTGGACCAAATTGAAAGATTATACAATTTATATACTTTTTTGAGTTCCTGTCTTCTTTCCAGGAACATAGGGGAAAATGCAAACCATTTTTGTAAATTGCAGCCTTTTCTGTGCATGACAGCATTCCCTCAATGCTAAATTTCATTTAATAAAACTGTTACTCATCAGAAAATATATTGCCACTGTAGTCTTTACAATAAGTTCGAGATAAAAGCAGCAAGATATAAGGTTGTAAAACATGAAGAAGACATAATGCATGACATTTAATTTTATATGTGAAGAATAGCATAAATTATGCTATAAACAATCATATGAACAAAGCAATAATACAAGCAAGGAGGTAGAAGTCAAAAGAATGCACAAGCATAATAACATACAGATGTACATACATAGAGGAGAAAAATCATCACTGGAGCTCCCATAGTTTCCGCATTCTATGAGCAGTAGAAGAAAGGAAGGCTAGTGGTAATGTACCTTTATCTGGTGAACTTCCATTGAGAAAGCACTCTCAAAAAGAAGAGCAGGAAGGAAAACCGCCAACAGAAGATCAGGATCAATGTTTGCCCCTGTGCAGATGCCAAATGGTTCATGGTTTACCAGGTACAGACATTTGAGAGCAAAATAATTGACCAATAGTATACTGGGGTAATGGGGGGTTCTAGTTGCTATTAGACAGAGAGAAATTTGATTTGAACTTATTGGATACTTGTGCGAAGAATATAAGGAATTGAACTTACAGATACGAATACCATCTCCAATCCTTCCCAACCCATGATGTGTTCCATATTCTGCAGGGTAACTTGTTAAGTATATGTCAGCACTCAAAATATAAAGATTTTTTACTTCAAAATTTTGTTGGCACCTGAAGCAAAGGTGCATAATATTATATTTAAGATCAATAACATCAGTGTCATTTACATCTCGAGCTGGCAGCAGATGTTCCAAAAGATGTCCAAAAAATAAATTCCAGAAAGAGAAAAAAGAAAAGTAACACTTACACTTAAGCAATTAGAAATCGAAGCTAAAATTTAAACATTTCAGATTTTCTTCTCTCCTCCTCCAGCTATCTATTAGTTATGGTTAATTTTGCAGATCTAATAAATAAATAGATGTATCCTTACTCTAGTAGCTTAAACTTTTAGATGAGTGATTTCACTTGATTCAAAATGCTATGGTCTTGAATTTGGTCTCACTACCACCATCAACTCAAATGTTTTCACTTGCTTGGCCCAAGAAGAAAATCAAGTCAGTATGTTACTGAATTAAAAACGAATAAGTCGCCTTTTTAACAATTTAAGTTTTTAGATGAGGCTGGTAGTTCATTTATCTTTAAAAGAAGGCAATTACAATAAAGCCCCATTATGATATACTAGTCTGGACCAGTTGAAGCTAATTAGGTGGGTGCAGCTTAGAGGACACTGATACTAGCAAATCATAGATTCAAAGGTGTCCTGAGATTTGCACAGACATCCAAAATGAATGTCAAATGCGGGAAATTCTGCAATTTAGCTCAAATTAGATCACATGATGATCATTCACGTACTGATGATCATTCAGGAAGTGAAAAATATAAATATATATAGATAAATAAACAGGAAAAACGAACCTAAAGAGCCAATGCCAATGCCAAGAACAAGCAAAGCGACAGAGTAAGGCACTCTGGTACCCCTCAACACGTGTCTGCAAGCGATTCCCAATAGCAAACTGATCCCTACAAATATCACTGCGTTTGTTGGATCCGAACCTGAACTTTCTGAACTACTAGTTGACTCCTCCAGCACTCTAAACGGCGTCGTTAATACTATCGACTCCATTGCAAATTCTTTAACAATTGTAGTTCATGTAATTGAATATCAATGGCAGTTGACTTAAAATGTGATTTGAGAAAATTACACAGGTTAACTTCAAATGAGCTCAAAACTTCAGTTTTTTAGGTTTCTATATAATAGTGGTGATGATGACACAGAGGGAAAAAGAAGATTTAAGACGCAATCATACAAGTTGATTTCTGTGTCGTGTACCATAATCCAATTCTTTTTATTTTAGTAATTTTTAATAGAATAATCACTGATGTCTTGGATTATTAACGGCCAGTTTGTTGAATTATTCTGCCAAACTTAAAAAATTACTAAAATTCTTTTTATTTTAGTAATTTTTAATAGAATAATCACTGGTGTCTTGGATTATTAACGGCCTGTTTGATGAATTATTCTGCCTAATATAAAAGAATCTAAGAAAGAATAACATGTTCGGAGCAAGAGACTCGGATCTCTGTAGCTTTTTTGATTTAGTAATTTCGAACTATATACCCTGTGGCTTTTTTGGGTTTGGGATTCTAAACTAGAACTAGAATAGAAGAACAAGGTAGTTTTCTTCTTAACTGTTTTGATTAGGAATATGTGTCGTTTTGGTTATAATTTTGCCAATAATAGTTTTGTTACAATCTTGTCAATGATAATGTTGAAGACTTTCACTAGGTTTGTTGTTGTTATTATTGTATAATTATTGAAGATATAAATAAATAAAATATCCTCTCTAATAACTTAAATTTTTGGATTAAATAGTTCATATAGTTCATTTGTAAGAAATATTTTGCATTTTGTAGAAATTTTAATGTAGGTGTAATTGCTAAAATTTTATTTTCATCTTTGGAATCAATTAGAGGTGTTAACCGGGGGGCTGATTTGGGCTGGACATGAAGAAAAAAAAATAGCTCGTCCGGTTAGTGAGACAGGTTGGGGTACCGGCTGATAGTGGGCTTGGATTTTCTAGGTTAGATTGGGCTCATTCGGGTTCGGGTTTATCGGGTCTGGATAGGGCCGGGTTAATTTTTTTTTTTTAGTGTATCATGTTTACTTTCTTTTTTTTTTTTGGTAATGAAGGAACTTTATTTAGCATTAAGCAGCATGGTTACATGGCCAAAAGAGGACATTAAAGAGTTTTTGAGTATAGCCAAATTATTTAAAACAACAACATTAGTGGTGGTGGTCTTAGTAATACTAATACCCTCTTTGTCATCCTGCACGGCATCTCTGAGGTAGTCTGGGACTTCTGAATATATCTGACTATATTAGAAGTTGACTTGTCGGGCTCTGTATTGTGCCAGTACATGTGCTACTTTGTTGCCTTCACGGAAGTTGTGTAGAATTGGTGGATTTCTCAACCTCTTCAGCCAGTGCCTGCATTTGGAAATAAGTGCATTATATGGTGGAGAATTAGCAGTTTCGATTAGTGATGGTATAGAGGTTGAATATGTCTCCATTTGTAGGTTCGTGAAGTGATAAGCTACTGCTAGTTGTAGTCCATAACATAATGCCTCAAGTTCTGTATATAGTGGAGACGGGCCATTGTTTTTTTGCTAAAACCTAGAATCCATTCCCCAGTGGAGTCTCTAAAAACACCTCTTATCCCTCCTTCTTTAGATCTACCCTTAAAAGCCCCATCTATGTTTAATTTTAGTTGGTGCATGGTGGGGGGGCTCCTATTTGGTAGTCACTGGTAGTGGTCTGTCTATTTTGCTGCAATTGATGTTACTGTAATGCAGATATTCCATGGCTCTTGAGATAACATTGTTGCTATCAACTGGGATGCAAAGATTGTAAAAGGTGTTTCTATTCCTATTTAGCTAAAGGAGCCAAAGAGCAAAGGAAAATAGACAGTCCCATGTTAGGGAGTGATATGTGATTTGAGATTTTTGCTTGTAGAGGCTATCCAGCCAATGGGCAGATTAGGTGTCAACTATTTATATACTAACACCTAGTGCTTCACATAAATGTTTGGCTATTGGGCAAAAGAGAAAAATATGTTACAAAGTTTCCTCAGTGGTGGGACAAACTGGGCACTGCAAGGAAGTGGCAATCCCAGTGTGACATAGATATGCTTTAGTTGGTAATCGATCATGGTAGCATTGCCATAGGAAATACTTAATCTTATTCCATGTTTTCAGTTTCCAAAGCCAAGCAAAGTTTTTACTTTGGGTTTGAGTGTTATTAGAGGTTATCAAAGGGTATACAGATTTTGTGCTGAAGATTCCATCTATGGTGGGGGCCTATATCGGAGTATCAGTGTGATTGAAGTCATTTGCGATTTGGAAGGAGTGAATTTCAGTTAAAATATGGGATGGGAGCTCAAAAGAGATTTGTGAAAGGTCCCATGAGTTGTTAGAGAAAATGTTCGAAATTTTGAGATTTGAATCCTTATATGATAGAGGACCTTGGATCATGCTACATAGGCTTTTTGTACAAGGCAGCCAGTTTGCATGCCAAAAGTTCACATTAGAACCATCTCCAATATGCCAGACAATAGCATCTTTGCAAATGGTCTATCATGTGAGGATGTTTTTCCATATGAAGGAATGAGATGTGTGTGAGTAACGACCAATATATTTGGAATTAAGAACTGCAACCCAAATAGCAGTGGGATGACTAAAGAATCGCAAGTGAGGCTTGTAATAGCCGCTTTGTTTTTATCAGAGAATTTTCTTATGCCTAGAACCCCAGTGTATTTGGGAAATGAGACAGTGTCCCATTTAATGTAGTGGATTTTCTTGGAGATTTGATTACTACCCCATAAGAAGTCACGTTGAATTTTATCAATTTGATAGTGAGTTTTTTTGGGCAGCATCGTGTATTGCATAATGTGGTTTGGGAGGGCATTGAGGGTAGTTTGAACAAGAGTAGCTCTCCCCGATAGGGATAGGAATTGGGTTTTCCCACTAGTTAGTCTTTTATTGAGGTTGTCAAGGATGAATGTGTAGTCCGTTGGTTTGGGTTTGTTACCCAAAATTAGAAAGCCCAGGTATTTTCCAAAGCTGTCACTAACTTTGATATTAACGATGGTAGAAATGGAATTTTTCAGACTAATAGGGCAGTTCTTTGAGAAGAGTAATTTAGACTTGGTGTGATTTATTTTTTTCCCTGATAATGTACTAAAGTAGTTAAGACATCGCTTGATTGTATTGGCACATTTCTCATTGGCTGCTTTCATTAGGGTTAGATCGTCGGCAAAAAATAAATGGGAGAGGGGTGGCCCTTATGGGCTAAGCTTGATAGGATCCCAAAGAGTTAAATCAATTTGGTGATTTATAAGGAGGGATAGCAGCTCAATACAAAGGATAAAAATATACGGAGACATAGAGATACTTTGTCTTATCCCCCTTGATTGCTTGAAAAACTCTGTTTGGGATCCATTTACAAGGACAGCAATACGGGAGGTATTAATGCAAGCCATGATGAATTTAGTGATTCTGGGTGAAAAATTAAAGTAGTGCAGGGCTCTACGGATAAATGACCATTCAAGTCGGTCAAAGGTCTTTAAATCAATTTTAAGGAAGATTTTTCCCTTGGTGCCTTGATTTTATTATAGTGATGAATAATTTCTTGAATGAGTATGGAATTATCAGCCACCCGTCTTCCTTTAAGGAAGCTAGATTGAAAAGGGCCTATTAGGTTATCTAGAAAGGGTATGATACGTCTGAAATTTTTAAGCTCATCAGCATTAGGAAACTTGGGGATTAAACAAAGAAAGGTAGTATCAAGTTGCTCTGGGATGGTGTGGTTTTCAAATATAGTGTGACAATAATTAAAAACCGATT
Organism: Nicotiana glauca; assembly: GCA_026770625.1. NCBI lineage: Eukaryota > Viridiplantae > Streptophyta > Magnoliopsida > Solanales > Solanaceae > Nicotiana > Nicotiana glauca. The sequence goes on along the minus strand of MU711200.1, from coordinate 63,657 downwards.
TATTAACAATGTGCTAATATTTTTGGTAGAAGAATGGGTGTAGCCCATCCGGACTGGAAGCGTTGAAAAGTTTAATGGAAAAGATAGCCCTAGTGATCTCATAATTTTGAAGCGGTTTATCTAGGGCTGAAAGATCAGTGTCTGACGTGGAAATTTGGGAGGCTTGAATGCTTACCCAATTTGATGATGTGTGGCTTGTTTGATAGGTGTTTTAGAAATATGTGAAGGTGTGTTGAAGGATTTTATCAGGTGCATTAAACCAATTGTTATGTTCATCCTTAAAAAAAGAGATACAGTTTTTCCTTCTCCAATTTAGAACACTTATGTAAAAAAATTTAGTACTTGCATCCCCTTCACTAAACGAATTAATACGCGACCTTAGTTTTCAATAATCATCCTCAATTTTTAAGAGACTGCTATACTCATTATTGAGGGTTTGTTCAAGATTCTGCAAGAAGGCACTTGTAGGATAGTGAACGGATTTTTGAATCCCACTAATTCTTACCATGATTGTTTTCTTTTTTTTAGTAATATCACCAAAAGGTCTCGCATCCCAGTTTTTAACTTTGGTAGTGGAAAGGGTGGTAGCATTAGATAAGTTATGGACAGTCCAGGTGTCCATGACAATAGGATTAAATTCCGGATGATGGCACCAATAGGTTTCAAGACGGAAAATACGTTAAGTGTGGAACTTAGTGAGGTGGGACAATGAAATTAGGAGAGGTGTGTGATCAGAGTACGTCTTAGGAAGATGGGTAACAAATGCATCAGGGTAATATTCTAACCGGTGTTCATTAGTAAAGCACCTATCAAGTCATTCAAGAATTAGATCGGAGCGATTATGTCTATGATTGGACCACATGTATTTTGCTCCTTTAAAATCAAGGTCTATAAGTTGACAGTGGTTAATACATGATTGAAAACGTGAGATTCTATTGCGGTTGATAAGTCTTTACCCCCCCCCCCCCCTCTCCCTATTTATCATGTTGACTAGCCACTTTATTAAAATCACCACTTAGTAACCACATTCCTTCATAGTTATTAGCAATATTTTCTAGGTTTAGCCATAGTTGAGACCAAATATTCACTTAGTACTAGCATAAACGGTACTAAATAACCGAGGTTGGTGATGTGGGAGTACCTGGATCATGGCATAAATTTTCTGACCATTGAGGCGTATATGACTGAGTTGGACAGTCGTGTCGTGCCACACGATGGCAACTCCCCCAGGTTGACCTTGAGCAGGGATCTCTACCATATTAGAAAAGTGAAACTCATCTTTAATGCCTATATGATTGGACATTCGAGTTTCAAGAAGGGCAACTAAAGAAGGGTTGTGAGTATTGAGTAAATCCCTAAAATGATACTTGAATTCGTCATTGTTACCACCCCTGATGTTCCAAATGACAAAGTTGGGGAGTTAACTCATTGAGGGATCTTGAGAGGGGAGTTATGACACTGCCCTTCAGTGATGGGCTTAATATGACTGCGAAATTGCCTACTACCTCGTTTAATGGAGGCCTTATGTCGAGGGAATATTTTATAGTTCATGTAGGCATTTGCAAACAAACTTCTTGTTTTTATCGCCTAAAACAACATGATCTTGACCACATGCAGGTTTGAAATTTCTGTGAACGATGTTATGTTTAGTGATGGGATGATCTGAACTTGCACCACCATTTCTTGTTCTCCTAGTATATGTGCAATGTGATGGGGATGGGGTTGTACTTGATGAATATCCATCGGAGGTGGGAAGTGTTATGGAACAGGCTGCCATGCATGGATCAAGAGGGGTGTTTTGATCTTGTGGAGCAAAGAATGGAAGTTTGTTTACCGTAAAAATGATAATAACAATTAAATTTGTTGATGGGACTCTAAAAATACGCGATCTATTTTTGTGCTAGTTGCTAGAGTAGTGGATGCTAGATATGTGAAGCTTGAGGATGAAATACGAACTAAAACGGGGTTGTAATTAAACCGAGGAGCTAGCCGTCCGGGCCTCGGGCTAACCGATGAAAGGCCTCGAGGTTGATGCCTAGGCTCGAGCTCGAGATATCGGGGGTAATCGGGATGGGAATAACAATTAGGATATAATTAAAGAAGGCTCTTTATAGCCAATATCAAGCAATAAATGAAGAACAAGTATGAAAGCAATAAATGAAAGAGGTAGCCTCGAGCGAGTAAGTTAGAGAGAAAAGAGAGAGAGAGAGTTGTTATTGATCTTGTGTAGAATAGTTGGAGAAATAGCAGCCTCTTATAAAGTGATGAGGATCCCCTTTATATATGAGGGGAATCCCGCTATAGTACAAAATACATTAATTGTAAAAGCATGGAGATGGGACGTCTAGACGCGACGCCTTGATACAGGCTCCGAGTAGGCCAGCTTTGTCAGACTTAGTCGTGTACCTCGGGAACTCCCCATTTTACTCTAGCCTTGATCTACGTCCTCTTTAAGTCGGGCCTTGACGAGTGTCACACCTTCTTTTTTCCACTACACCCCATAAGGGGTATAATAAAGGGAGTTTTTCCAATTAAAGGACAATCGAAACAGGATTTATTTATTAAAAGATTCAGAGTTTCCACTTGGGAGATTTATGGTGTCCCAAGTCACCGGTTTAAAATCCTGAATCGAGGAAAGTAATGAATCTGTTTAACAGTTCGCAAATCAGAAATCCGAGTAAGGAATTCTGTTAACCCGGGAGAAGGTGTTAGGCATTCCTGGGTTCCGTAGTTCTAGCACGGTCGCTCAACTGTTATGTTCAGCTTAATTATATAATTTTAGAACATTTTTGAACCTATGGGCAAATTTTAAATTATAACTGCTTTTATTTATTTTTTAAAGAAGATTGAACGTCATCAAAAACATGTCTTTGGATCGCGTCACATGAAATGCACCAACGATCCGCAACACATTTTATTCAATGTTTTAGGATTTAGATTGGGTCACATGAAATGCACACTCTAATTTAGGAAGGTAATATTATTAAAGTACGCGCCTAAAGCAACTACGCATTTTAGCTTTGCGAGGGCCATGGAATTTTTGATAAATGGCACGCCTCGGATTCTAAGGTTGAGTTAAAGCTAATTAAAATTAAGGCCACGCAATTGTCATTTTTTTGGCATGGCGCACCTCGAATTTAATTTAAAAGGTACCCAAACTAAATCCTGAAGGGCCATAAACTATTTTTTATTATCTAATATAGCTCACCCTCAACCTAATTAATGGGCTTAATCTGCTAGAACTAAATGTGATTAAAGGCTTCCCTCCGACTGGCTAATGATTCACATGAGGAGAGTTACTTATTTCGACCAAAGGGATCAGTCCAGCAAAAATGGACCAAGGGCCCAACTGATAAACTTGATGTGATTAAATACGGTTGCAGATTTAATGCATGAAGAAATTGAGCTCCAGGTGAAGCCAGGCCCAGTGACATGAAATCAAAATTGAGTCCAGCATGGGGCCCAGTGGTCCACATGCGTGAGACACTTTGAATTCTAAATTAATATCAATCCAAACTGGCTCATGAGAGAGCCCAAATTTAACGCAGCCAGCTTCAAACAGAGATGAATTCTCTGGTTCGATACGTGCTGACAGTTCAAACAACGAGCCACAAGTGCAACAATATCCTTCTTCATCCTACGCCACCAATAATGCTGCCGCAAGTCCTGATACATCTTTGCGACGCCTGGATGAACAACACAAGGAATTAGTCTTCGCATTTGATTTTACAGCACACGTTATTTTGCCTCAAGGGAATTAAACAATTTCTGATTCTAAACACCTTTCAATACTTTCCATGAAAACACTATAATCCAAACATCAATACAAGCCTAGTTTAAATTACAACAACCATCTGGGAATCATTATTGAAACTAACACATAATTGTTCAAGTTACTTGCTCACTAAATGATCCTTCTGTTCCATTTCCTATTTAAATCATTGCTTTAATTGACATTCAAACCAATAGGGAATTTCGAAACCAAACATCTATAACATCTTGATTTTAACCTTTCAAACCACATAATCATCTAATCCCTACATTTGACATCAATTTTGACTAGTTTCATAAAAAATAGACATAATCACAAATAAAGTCCAGGAGATACATACAAGTCCATAATAAAATCCAATTGTTCATAGCATTATATTAATTCAAATACCTTAGACAGAAAAACCTAACTCAAAATCTCGAATGAAAATAGACCCAAAGTAGAAAGAAAAAGGAAGATAATCAAAAAGTAGAGAGATCTTCATTTCTTCACAACATTTCGTCGCAACAAATGAAACAACCCTTACATTTGGGATCGGGATATGTACCTGGAATGGACAAGACGAAATCAAGAGAAAAGTGAAGGATCAGTAGAGCAGATAGAAGGAATTCACACCATCAAACCCACCAGATTAATTTGAGCAAAACCAGAACCTAACTCAATCAAACAGTACCACAACTGACTCCAGACTCTTTTGAAACAAAACCAAACTCAATCCATTTTTTAATCAACCAGAAATTGTTCTTTGCAATTAGAAACTAGAAAATTTTCAGAAAACGAAATTCAATAACACAGTGAAAATGCAGTCGTCTTTGCTTCTCTGTATTTTTTAGCTCTCCCCAAAATCTCACTTGAAAGGCAAGAAAGAGGTGCCTTTATAGGCAAGGCAATAAGGCAACAATTTAAAAATCAGTTTTGTATTTTGCCCAGATGTCCCTATTTAATTTTCAAAGTTGCAACACAGTCCTAAAGTCAGCTTCCAAGAAGCTTCCATTTCAGTTACACCCTAGATTCCCTAAATCAATTACCTAAATTACCCTCTAACCTTCTGAGATTTACTTCAGGAAATCAAAACGGGTCAGATTGACCCAGATGTGCAGATCAAATTGAACAGCCTGTATTTGCCAAATGGGTCAGGAATGGACTGAAGCCCAAATCATGCACTAAAATCCCTAAACTATAAGCTTCTAAAGGCAGAACAACCCAAATATGGAGATGATTTTCTTAAATAAGACCTAAACTAGATTACTGCTTAATTAACACCATTAAAGGGAATTAACTAAATTGTCAAACAAACTAATTAAGACAGGATTCTCAACTAACCGCGCATAGAATCAAAACTAAGACAGAAACCAGGAGAAGAGAAGGAACAGACAGAAACAATGAAGGAAAAATCAAAGCAAAAGAAGATTAATCACAAAGAAAAAAATAAAATACCTTCTACAATTCGGACCAAGAAAAAGGAAATTCAAATCTTTAAATCCTTGGATTCCTGGTCCAATCTGACATTAATCGCATGTTCTCATAGAGAACAAGCGAATAAAATCATTTTGGACCAACATCGTCTGCAGAATCTCCATTTCGACTTTTAGGGCTCAACTTGTGATTTGAAATTCGAGGAACTACAGGGGTGTTCAAAGAAATCTAAGTGGGGATTTGGAATAAAGGAGAGACGGGGGTTCAGGGGTGTGATTTTGGGGCCGAACAGAGGCGGCGCCGCCACCGGAGAAACTGTGGCGGCACTAGGGTTTTCACTTTTCAACGAAGATTCGAGGAGTTCTGGGTATGTTTGAGGGAAAATGTTTGAGGATTTGGGATATGGAGGTGGATGTGAATGTGGGGTGTATTTTTGGTGGGGGAAAAGAGGTGGCACTGCCGGCTCGGGCGGTGGAAGATTGAGGCGACGGCTAGGGTTTATTGAAAGGTCTTTGGACGGTGCATTGTGAGAGACAAAGAGGGGTATGGGGGGGGGAGGGTTCGGACAATTTTAGACTACAACCTCATCAGTTCACAATCGTTGGATCTGGAAAACCTTGACGGCCAGGATTTGTTTTAAAAGAAACGACGTCGTTTCGTATGGCTGGGGAAGCGGATCGGACTAGGGTGTGAATTTGGGCCGGGTAAGTGGGTTGGGGCGTTTAATTGACTGGCTAGGAAGTTAATTCATGGACTGGCCCAAATTGGGTCTTTATTAAGAAGACCCTTTTGCTTTTTATTTTCTTTTCTCTTTCTTTTCAAATTAAAACTCCTTTTCTTTTTCAAATTAAAATAAAAACCTAAATTAACTCGTTAAAACTAAATTAACCTACCAAATTATATTAAACTCTAATTAATAATCAACAAAATTAATTAAATACCAAGTTAGAAGAACTACTAAAAGTTAAAATTGAAAAATGCAAATTAAACTATTTTTTTGTGATTTTTTCCTTTTTTATATAAAATAACTCAGTTACTTACTTAATCCTAACATGTCAAAATTAAATCCTGAATGCAAATGCATATATTTTTGTATTTTTTTATTAATTAAACAAAAAATAAAAATGCACAGACAAATGTAAACAATTAACACAAAATGCCACGAAAATCCACATAATTGCAAGTAATGAAAAGAAATCATTTTGTTTTGAATTTATGGAGTAATTCATATAGGGCAAAAATCACGTGGTCACAACGAGCTCCGAGAGAGGGAATTCGGTCACAGCTTTGCATCCTCGGGGTCTCGAGGTGTTCTTCTGAAGTGACCCGATAGCAAGAAATTAGGCCCTCTGATTTCGCCGCACACAGATAGTCTCCGCATCTCTCAAAACGAAGCGATGGGAAATGATTTTGATACCCGACTCCTCGGGCTTCCCGTGACGACATCATACCGATGACGCAACCCATGGCGCAAGTTTTTACGATAACCGAAACATCTCGAGGGCCATTGTAAGCCAATATTTATGAAATATGAAGATATCTCCTTTACTTCTGCTTTTGATATTTGCCACATTCTTGTATACTCTTGTGTGTTTGTGGGGATTTTGAATGTATGCCTCTATTGACGATCGTCAATATTCTTTTCAGTCTTTGGTCGATAGAAATGGCTTCTTTCCAAGCTCATAGTTTTCCCCCGAATCAAGCCTGAAGCGGTTCGGTAAACTTGGATCACCGGGACCCTTGAGCCTCGTGGAGATAGAGCACCAAAGTGAAAGCCAACTTTGGGCACTTGGAGTTTTTACTTTGGGCTTGATGTAGATAACCTTTTAAGGTGTTATAGGCGGGTCTTTAATGAGGGGTTATTAGTACTTAGGCGACTTCCTGAGGTTGAGCCCTCATAGACGGAGCTCGAAGTGATTATTTTTCTCTTTGAGAGAAAACATCAAAGTCAGGTACCACCTCGAAACAGGGGCCGAAGACGCTGGTCTCCTGGGGCCTAACTTGGGTAGGCAAACCGTTGTTGTTTTCCCACACATATATGGGGTTGCCCCTGCTTCTTAGAAGATTCCATTATTTTAGGGAGCTACCCTTCCATTTTGGCATCGAGTCCTTCGTTACCTTAGTGACAAGGCGTTCGTATAGGTTTCCTCTTCAGTTTTCTAGTTCTACCACAGCCATAACTGCTAGTTTAGGGCCTACTCGGTAGGGAGAAGAGAGTTATGCTCCCAGTGCTCAGGATCCACGGGATTTTACTCTGAAGACTATGTCTTCGATAAGAGAGGAACATCTGGAGATAGTGAGGAGAGACTACGGATGGGGTGAGGGGGTAGCGTTGCAGGCGCTTTCCCCGGATGAGGGTATTATGAACCCCGTCGATGGATTCCTGAATGTGTACTTGTATCCTTTCGCACTAGGCCCCCTTGATAGGGCCGTGCTCGATTTCTGTTTAAAGTATCGGGTTACTTTGGCACAGATACATCCATTGTTTTGGAGAGTAGTGCTGATGATGAGGTTTTTACGGAGAAGGCAGGGCTTGAATTCACGCTCAGTCACCTCGTTGGGCTGTACTAACCCTTTCATCATCGAGGCCTGCTAAATTTGCGGCGTTATTTGTCCACGCCCTTTGTTGTTGATGATGAAGAAGTTTGAGATCGAGAGTGGGTCAGTCAATTCCTCTGGGTCTGGACGACTAACGTTATCCCCGTGGAATTTATGCTATTTCCCGAGTAATGGAATTACACGCGTGAGTGGAGTGTCTCGTGCTTTCTCAGATTCGCTCATGGCAAAATCCAGTTTAGTAATTATGTTTCCTTCTTCTCTGTAGCAGTTTCATGGGCGCGGGCAAAGTTCCTGATCTGCCCGGCTGGGTCCGGAGGTTGGCGACCCATTCGATTTGTGACGAGCGTAGGTGGCGAACTGTGTCCTGGGGCAGATGGGAAGCAAAATATCAAGGTATGTGCGTATGCTGCCTTTGCCTTGCCCTTTGTACATTTGAGATGACACTTTCCTCTTTTTATGTACTGCCCTTGCCGTCTTAGGTATCGGAATGTCCTCAGGGGCGAGGCTATGCTCCTTCAGAGACTGAGAGGAGTTGTCAGCTTTTGAGCCAAGGGACGATGGTGATAAATGGGATATGCACTCGCAGTGCGATGGAGCTTTTAGCACGACTAAACGGGTCTGAGTCTTTGAGGAGAAAACATCGCCCGAGCCTGCTGTACCTGAAGTCTCCGGTTCAGAGTGGTGGTTCCTCTGAGTGATCATGCTTCGATCGAGATTGGTTCTTCCAGGGCCGAGGGGTCTGGACCAACAGAAGTGTGCTCAGCCTTCGAGGAAGTCTGTCGGCTCCACTTCGTGGTGAGTTTTGGCATAGGCCTTCCGCATCTCGTATCTTCCTTTCCTTAACGTGTTTTTCTTCTGCAAGCCTTTGACATGCTTAAGTCTGAGCTGCTCCATCATGGGGCTAGGCTCCGGAGAGCTTTAGATGAGGGTAAGTCATCAAGGCTAGCCCTGTACTACTACAAAGTAGCAAGAGTGGTCGAAGCAGCTTTTACCCAAGAAGGTCGGGATCGATTTCCACAGGGAGCTAGAGATTGGAATTGAGTGTCTACCTAAATTGGAGTTGCGTAGTTGTTCCTAATTGCCTTCTATTCATAATTGCTTTGATATTACTTCTAACTTTATACTACTACAATGCTAAATTGAGCTAAGTTAAGCTAAGAGTAAACTATTGAAGGTTGTCTAATTAGTTTAAAAAGCACTAGGGAAGCGACTTTCTCCTAGGTGGATAATTGACGGATTCTCGAGTCTAAGGCTAGATAGTCACATTTGGGGATTACCATATATTTATTGCACGATTCTAATCACTATATACCTCTCGGTAGTTCGAGTGATTTTTCCCTAATAGATTTTCTCAAGACCAATTAGGTATAATAATTTGTGCAAGCAATAGAGGTTCTAGTCGGGTATTACTATCTTTAGGTTTAACCCGTTAATTGGGGCTATCAATCTCTTGAGTACACCCCAATTCCTTGTTGTACCAATTTCATAGACTTGGGCTCTCTTTCTCAGGAAGAGCCAAAGTCAACTAGGCATAAACTAGTGTTTGCAACCACTAATTCAACATTAAAAACCCTAAATTAGTCCAAATATCAAATACCCATAGACAATCAAGTATTAAAACACAAGAACCATCAATTGCTCACACTAGGGTTGAGCCACAACCCTAGCTAATAGGTCTAGCTACTCATGATTATAGAAGAAAACAAAGAAATAGATGAAGAAAAGCCCATAATAATTAATTACTAGATAAAGCTTGAAGATTCAATGATGAAACTAAGCTAAAATTACTCAAAATAGAAAAAGAAGTACTGTTCCTGAGCGCAGCTATTCGCCAAAATACAACTAATGTCCTAAAAATGGGAAAAGAAACTATTTATACTAGGCCAAAAATTCTGGACAAAAATACCCCTGCAGGGCTAGTGCGGACCGCACAAAATCAAGTGTGGCCACACTAAGGCTCTTGGCTGCAATAATCTGCTCTCTGAAGTTGGCCACCGCAGGCCGCACAAAATGCAATGCGGCGCGGTGGCTTCTATTGCGGTCCGCACAAAATGGACCGCGGACTACATTGGAAATATTCCCCCAACTTGGCACTCTCTGACTTGGGCTTTGCGGACTGCACAAAGTCGAGTGCGGCTGCAATGAAGTCAATGCTGTCCACAAAAATACTTTGCGGCCACATTGCTTGGCTGCCTGAATTGCATACTCTTTGAACCTCCTCTTTGCGGACCGCACAGAATGGTGTGCGGCCGCACTAGTCCTGTTACACTAAGCTTGGCCTTGTTCTTGGTACTTGTGCATGTTTCACTCTTTTTTGAGCTGGTTTTGACAAATTGTCACCTTGTTGACCAAACCCTGCAATGAAGTACAACATGTGAGCCTTTGGGACTATTTTTTACAGATTTCTAATCAAAACTTAAGAAAGAAGGAGTGTAAAATTCATCATAATCCCCAGTTATCAACTCCCCCAAACTTAAGTTTTTGCTTGTCCTCAAGCAAACAAAATAAGACCCATCCCTTAAGAGTAAATCCAAGAAAATTCGGCTGACCAGAAGTGACCTCATCTAGCATCAATTGGGACTAACAATTTCCCTCAATTCAAATTAATCATTAACAACGTTCACTCTTTTAAACACCATGGATTTAGTGCGGCACAAGAGCATCAAGAGTTGACTCAACACATCAAAGAAACTCTCGCTATTACTTTGGTCGTTGTGGAACCGAAACTCACACATCCTCAAATCTCCCTAAGCAAACCTCAACTTTAGGATTATAGCACTCAGAATGAGGTTAATGGAAATACACTCATCTCTCTAAAAGAAAATCCACAAGTCCGGCTCTAGGTACCATATGCTTGCCCCTTATGTGAGTCACCACTAATGTAAGCTTCATTCAACTCAAGATCATATAGGGCTTTTGCGGAGACATAGTAAAGGCCTTTGGTTAGGGTAGGAAATATTTGGTCTAAGTAGGTTACATCTTCCCTTTAGCACTTCTTTTGTTTTAATTTGGCACACATTCACTTGACTTTTTAGGTCATTTCACTTCTTTCTAAGGGGTTAGAGAGACACACTATCACTCTTTCTTGTTCATTTCACATCTTTTTTTTTCTTTCTCAACTTTCCACACCTTCCACTCTTTTGCTAAAGACATGGAGTCGGGGCGCACAAAAACCTTAGATAATATTTGAGTAACACAATGGTCCCAAAAAAATAATTGATGATTATCGGCCAACACAAGAGTCTCAAGGTCACAACTTTCACTAACCTATACACAACAATTTGTTTTTGACCATGGGATCAAAGACAAATGTATTAGGCCCAAGTGAAGCTTTGCTTGAGACACCCTTACCAACTAACTACTAAAAATCAAAAAGAAAATAGACTCAAACCCTTAATAAGGTTGTCATGCCATCCATCATCGGTAAGAGCCACCCGGTTCACATAAATTCCACCTTTGAAAAGAACCGTGGCATTAAGAAAACCAAAGGCTTATTGCAAAAACTCAAAATAAGAAGCTACGAACATCAAATAAGAAGCTAAGAAAGAAAAAATGCGGAAAGTAAAATTAATATGTACAAGAGGGGATTTAATCGAATATATAATAGGGAGAATGAATATATACATAAGAACGAAACTTTTATATACAGACCCAAAGTAGAAAGTACGAAAAGTGCAATAAAATGCTAAAATTATATACATACCAAAGATAAAAAGGAAAGAAAACATAAAATATTATCATATGTACAGTCATCCAAAATATCAAGATAGGGCTACCACCACAAATGAAAGCTGGCATTGTCCTCAAATGCTAAATAACCAAAATAAGCACAAAATAGAGTAAAGAGAGGAAGAAGAAACTCCCTATGGGCCCTCCATCTGCATGGGATCCTAAGTCTGGGTCCCTAGGTCCTCTGTCTACTCGGGAACCTGTGACTGTCTCCCTGTGATCTGTGGCTTTGCTGGGACCTGAGCCTGGACCTGGACTGAGTCCTGTGCTGAATCCTGAGGCTGGCTGGAGGAACCTTCCTACGGGTCCGCCAACTATATGACTGCATCATCAGAACGGGGAATCACCCTCCTCCTCTTGGGAGGTCTCTCATACTCCTGTACTGGCTGGGGCTGGGTTGCTGGTGATGGGTCATGCAATAACAAATCTAAAGGCAGGTGATCTGCCTTCAGCCTATCAACCTCTACCTTGAGCTCCTTAACCGACTCTTTTGAAGCCCGTGTCTTCCTCATTTTCTTCACTTCCTTTGCAAGCTCCTTAAGTGCCTTCCCATGAGAATCAACAGCGTCCATGATCAATTTATGGTTCTCTAAGAGCTTCTTCTAGTTGTCCAGAAGCTTCTTAAGAGTATCCTCAATGCACTGTAGGATCTATGGAGGAGGAGGTGCTGACTGGGCTGCCACCGTGGTAGATAGTACAGACAACTTAGAAGAAGCTGTCTGCATCTAGTTGTTGATGTTGGTGAGGGCCTGGCTTAGACGGTGGGCTTTCAATGGGTATGCAGTGGTGGAGGGTATCTCTGGAACTATAGAAGTGGATGGACTTGAGGCCATGTCTGTTGAGGCAGAAGGAGGCTGAGCAGAAGCCACTACCACTACTGGCTCTTCAGACTGGGCAGTTGAAGCAGTGGCTTTTCCCTTGTAGTGCTTGCCTTTAGGGTTATCATTACCCTACAGGCTGTACCAGGAGAACGGTGCCTTCGGCTTCATTTTCATGTTAAACTTCCACTTGTCCACCTCTAAATCCTCCATGTACATGGTCAGGAAGTTGGGGAAGGGATAATTTCTATCACCTTCGTTCAACGCCCGTGTAATAACCCGAGACATCATATTCCCGGCGTTAATCGGGTAACCCACCGTGATCGATGCTACAATATAGCCCGGTGAAGAGGGAGTGAGTTGTCGTGGGTGGTGGGGTCTAGCCTTACGCACACAAATGTCTCCCACCCCTTAGCCTCAAAATTCAAAGTTCTCCGCAATATCTTTACTCCCGCAGTCAACCAATTGGGGGTGGTACCTGGGATTGCCAAGTACTCCGCCAACCAAGGACAAGCTCCTTCACCCAATTGCATCTTCTACAAATATAGTGACTCATCCTCCTTTAGGAAGCCCAAGTAGTCATTTATTTTCTTGCCATCAAATTTTACCGTCAAGTTCCGCACTTTGGTGACTGTGGTGCCCTTTTTTATGTGGGCTACATTTGTGTAGAACTCCTTCACTAAGTGCTCATTGACCTCCCTCACCTGTATGAAATAATCCCATCCAGCTCTCACTCTGAACCGCCTCAACACATTGGGGTTGTGAGGCTCGAGATCATGAATAATGAATTTTTGCTCGGGTATTAGCTTACTATCGGGCCACCACTCTCTAAATTTGTGGTAGGCAACCTCACTCACAAACTGGTCCTGCCATGCCTCCGGTTTTCTAGTCCTATCTACCCCACTTACTTGGGGCTCACCCCCTTCTACTGCTTCCCCCTTTTCTGCCACGGGACTCTCTTCGGATAGTGAAGATGTAGGAAAGGTGGAATACTCATCGCCACTGCCTGCAGCTGTGCCCTCGGACGACTCAAAAGATACCCGCACTAATGATTGGGTAGTAGGAGAGGCTGGAGGTATATCCCTCAATTTGTGTCTATCCGACCAGTCAGGAACATACTCTGGCACGGAGTCTGAAGATTCCTCCCGGGGAGGCTCATACTCACTCCCTGACTGGTATATAGCCATGTCTGCAGCTTTTATGATTCTCCTTGTGTTCTTTATGTTTTGTCGGGCTTGAGGGGTCAATCTTATCATTCCTTGTCCCCTAGCCCGAGAGGAATCTCCTCTTCCTGATTGTTTACTACTTTTTCCTCGAGATTTAACCATTGTCTACAAACAATATTCAGTTATACTTTGTTAGTATCAATAAGCACAATAAGATGCAAAGTTGCAAAAAAATTTATTGCAGACAGTTCATGGTTGCAGAACGCGGACCGCACAAAATGAAGTGCGGCCGCAAAGAGGCCACCGCAGACTGTACAATATCCATTGCGGTCCGTACAGAGGTGGGGTTCAGAGTACCCACTCTCTGAATCTATGCACTGCAGACCGCACAAAAATGGCATTGAGGTCCGCACAGAGGCACCGCGGACCGCACAAATTCCATTGCGGCCACGATCCTCAATTGTCAATGTTCAGAACCTAGTTCACTGCAGTCCACACAAAATGGTATTGCAGACTGCATAGGGGCACCGCGGACCGCACAAAGTCCATCGCGGTTTGAACTAAGTGCCCAACATCAGCACTAACATAGGGTTCGAGTTTAGTCCTTTTTTAGTCCACATTTTCACCTATTGATGATACCCTAGGTGATGCCTTAGTGTTTAACTACTTAGCCCTAATTAAAACAGCATTGAACTAACCTATGCTAAAAAAAATTGAAAGAAAAACGGGAAGGGAAGGAAGAAGAACTAAGAGGAACAGAAAATTGAAGAAAATAACAAAATTAAATAAATGAAATTAAAGTTACCAGAAATGAGATGCAGTGATGATTAATGAGCTTTAGCTTAATTTCGTGCAAAGCGAGTGATGAATAGTTATTTTTATGCTTCTGAGATGAAAAAGATTGAAAAGTTTGAATGTAGGGCCTCAGGTCCTATTTATAGAAAAAGGTCCTGGGCCCCAGCTCACCTACCCACCGTGGACCGCACAAAATGGCACAGCGGTCCGCGGTGCTCAAAACCATAAGGCACTGACCAATTGACCATTGTGGACCGCACAAAATCTAGTGCGGCCTTAGTGGACCACTGTGGACCGCACAAAGTGCAATGCGGCCGTGGTGGAAAACTTCAGAGAGTCCCAACTTTTGTCAAATCACTTTTGTGGTCCGCATTGATTTCTTGCCCCCGCAAAAAGGCCATTGCGGCCGCACAAAATGAATGCTGTCTGATTGCAAACTTCAGAGAGTGATCATTTTCCAACTTGTTCCTATACTGCATCAACACAATCCTACAACATCTCACAACCAGTCAATCTAAACATAAATCCTACACTACGAAGAAAAGCAAAGAAAAACAAAAAGAAAGACACACGAGTTGCCTCCCAAGAAGCGCCCGATTTAACGTCGCGGCACGACGTAGGTTACCATTAAATCACTTTAGATGGAGAAGTGCCACCACATGGCTGTCATCAATCTTGCCCAAGTATTGCTTGACCCTGTGCCCATTAACTCTGAAAACCTCACCATTTTTGTTCTTCAAGTCAAGTGCACCAAACGGAGTCACAAATACCACTTCAAAAGGTCCACTCCATTTTGACTTAAGCTTTCCCCGAACAAACGTAACCGAGAGTTGAACAAAAGAACCAAGTCACCCACTTTGAACTCCTTGCCACGAGCAAATTTATCATGAAGGTACTTCATCTTGTCGTTGTACAAGGACGATCTGGAGTAGGCATGGACTCGGAATTCATCAAGTTCATTAAGCTACTCCACATAAAGATTGGATGCCGCATCCCATTCAAGATTTAGCTTCCTCAAAGCCCACATGGCCTTGTGCTCTAACTCCACCAGTAGATGGAAAGCTTTCCCAAACACCAACCGATACGGAGACATACCAATTGGGGTCTTATAAGTAGTCCTATAAGCCCATAGAGCATCATCCAATTTCTTTGATCAATCGGTCCTATTTGCATTGACCGTCTTTGACAATAGACTTTTGATTTTCCTATTGGAGACTTTGACTTGGCCACCCTCTTGAGGATGATAAGGAGTAGAAACTTTGTGGTTGATACCATACTTTCCAAGCAAAGTGTCAAAAGCTCTATTACAAAAATGAGGCCCCCATCATTTATGATTGCACGAGGAGTGCCAAACCTTGTAAAAATGCTCTTCTTGAGAAACGCAACAATACTTCGGGCCTCATTGTTGGGTAAATCCACGACTTCAACCCACTTTGAAAAATAGTCAACCGCCACAAGAATGTATGTGTTCCCACACAAGCTAACAAATGGGCCCATAAAATCAATGTCACATACATCAAAAATATCAACCTCAAGAATGGTATTGAGAGGCATCTCATCTTTCTTCAAAATTTTCCTCAATCTTTGACATTCGTCACACCTCTTCACAAGTTCACTTGCATCTTTGTACAATTTGGCCAATAAAACCCACAACTAAGAACTTTGGAAGTCGTCCTCGCCCCGCCATGATGGCCACCATAGGGAGAGGAATGACAAGCCTCCAAGATACTTAATTGCTCCACCTCCGGGACACACCTTCGGATCACACCATCCGTGTAAATCTTGAACAAGTACGGCTTATCCCAATAAAAATCCAAACTATCCCATTTGAGCTTCTTCCTTTGGTTAGAAGAGAGCTCACACGGGATTATACCAGTCACAAGGAAATTAGCAACGTCCATAAACCATGGAATACCATTCACCGACACCGAAAGGAGTTGTTTGTTGGGAAATGAATCATTGATCTCTAGGCCATCATGAAGCCTCCCCTCCTACTCCAAGTGGGACAATTGGTCCGCCACTTGGTTTTCACTACCCTTCCGATCCACAATTTCCAAATCAAACTGTTGAAGTAACAAGACCCATCGCATCAGTCTAGCATTGGAATCCTTCTTCGATATCAAGTACCAGAGTGCGGCATGATCGGTATGGACTATGACCTTGGCCCCCATAATATACGGCCAAAATTTCTCCACTGCGAACATAATCGCTAAAAGCTTTTTCTCAGTCACCGTGTAGTTCACTTGAGCATCATTCATAGTCTTGCTCGCATAGTACACCGGATGAAACATTTTGTTCACTCGTTGACCCAAAACTGCTCCAACTGCAACATCGCTCGCGTCACACATGAGCTCAAAGGGCAAGCTCCAATTAGGTGCAGTAATGATAGGAGTGGTGGTCAACTTGTGCTTGAGAAGTTCAAAGGCTTGCATGCATCTCTCATCGAACACGAACTTGGCATCTTTTTCTAATAGCTTGCATAGGGGATTAACTAACTTCGAAAAGTCTTTGATAAATCACCGATCGAACCTTGCATGCCCAAAAAAATGTCTAACTCCCTTGACAGAGGTAGGGGAGGGAGCCTTGAAATCACATCAATTTTTACTTTGTCCACCTCGATACCATGCTTTGAAATTTTATGCCCAAGAACTATGTCCTCTTCTACCATGAAGTGGCATTTCTCCCAATTAAGAACAAGATTGGTTTCTTCACAATGGGCCAACACTTTATCCATATTTTTCAAACAGACATCAAATGAATCACCCACAACCCTAAAGTTTCCATGAACACCTCCAAAATATCTTCCACCATATCGGTGAAATGACCATCATACACCGCTGAAATGTAGTCGGTGCATTACACAACCCAAAAAGCATCCTAGAAAAGGAAAATGTGCCATATGGACAAGTGAATGTGGTCTTCTCCTGATCTTCCGGAGCAATCAAGATTTGGTTGTATCCAGAATATCCATCCAAGAAATAGTATAAGGCATGCCCAGCAAGTTGGTCTATCATCTGATCAAGAAAAGGCAATGGAAAGTGATCCTTGCGGGTCACTTTGTTCAACTTGCGGTAGTCTATGCATGCCTTCCAACCGGTGACTGTTCTGGTAGGAATCAACTTATTTTGCGAATTTGCAACCACGGTCATGCCACCCTTATTTGGTACACATTGCACCGGCGAAGTCCAAGAGCTATCAGAAATGGGGTAGACAACCCCGACATCTAACCACTTGATCACCTCCTTTTTCACAACTTCTTGCATTGCTTCATTCAACCTCCTTTGATGTTCCAAGGAGGGCTTTGCATAATCCTCCAGAATAATCTTGTGCATACAAAATGCGGGGCTTATCCCTCGAATATTAGCTAAAGTCCATCCAATTACCTTCTTCCACTTTTGAAGCACCGTTAGTGTGGCATCAACTAGCATGTTAGTAAGATAAGAGGAAAGAATAACTGGCAAGGTTGAACTAGGGGCTAAGAATTCATACCTGAGGTGTGGAGGCAATGACTTCAACTCCAACACCGGAGTTTCCTCAATTGAAGGTTTTGTTGGTGGAGTCTTCCTATTATCAAGGTCCAGAGATAGTTTCTTAGGCTCGGTGAAAATGGCCATCATACACCGCTGAAATGTAGCCGGTGCATTACACAACCCAAAAGATACCCTAGAAAAGGCAAATGTGCCATATGAACAAGTGAATGTGGTCTTCTCCTGATCTTCTGGAGCAATCAAGATTTGGTTGTATCTAGAATATCCATCTAAGAAATAGTAGAAGGCATGCCTAGCAAGTCGGTCTAACATCTGATCAAGAAAAGGCAATGGAAAGTGATCCTTGTAGGTCACTTTGCTCAACTTGCGGAAGTCCATGCATACCCTCCAACCGGTGATTGTTCTGGTAGGAATCAACTCATTTTGCGAATTTGCAACCACGTTCATGCCACCCTTATTTGGTACACATTGCACCGGCGAAGTCTAAGAGCTATCAGAAATGGGGTAGACAACCCCGACATCTAACCACTTGATCACCTCCTTTTTCACAACTTCTTGCATTGCTTCATTCAATCTCCTTTGATGTTCCAAGGAGGGCTTTGCATCATCTTCCAAAATAATCTTGTGTATACAAAATGCGGGGCTTATCCCCCGAATATCAGTTAAAGTCTATCCAATTACCTTCTTCCACTTTTGAAGCACCATCAGTGTGGCATCAACCTGCATGTTAGTAAGACAAGAGAAAAGAATAACTGGCAAGGTTGAACTAGGGCCTAAGAATTCATACCTGAGGTTTGGAGGTAATGACTTCAACTCCAACACTGGAGGTTCCTCAATTGAAGGTTTTGTTGGTGGAGTCTTCCTATTCTCAAGGTCCAGAGATAGTTTCTTAGGCTCGGTGAAAATGGCCATCATACACCGCTAAAATGTAGCGGGTGCATTACATAATCCAAAAGGCATCCTAGAAAAGGCAAAGGTGCCATATGGACAAGTGGATGTGGTCTTCTCCTGATCTTCCGAAGCAATCAAGATTTGGTTGTATCCAGAATATCCATCCAAGAAACAGTACAAGTCATGCCCAGCAAGTCGGTCTAACATCTGATCAAGAAAGGGCAATGGAAAGTGATCCTTGCCGGTCGCTTTGTCCAACTTGCGGTAGTCCATGCATACCCTCCAACCGGTGAATGTTCTGTAGGAATCAAATCATTTTGTAAATTTGCAACCACGGTCATGCCACCCTTCTTTGGTACACATTGCACCGGCGAAGTCCAAGAGCTATCAAAAATAGGATAGATAACCCCGACATCTAACCACTTGATCACCTCCTTTTTCACAACTTCTTGCATTACTTCATCCAATCTCCTTTGATGTTCCATGGAGGGATTTGCATCATCTTCTAGAATAATCTTGTGTATACAAAATACGGGGCTTATCCCCCTAATATCAGCTAAAGTCCATCCAATTACCTTCTTCCGCTTTTGAAGCACCGTCAGTGTGGCATCAACCTGCATGTTAGTAAGGCAAGAGGAAAGAATAACTGGAAAGGTTGAACTAGGGCCTAAGAATTCATATCTGAGGTGTGGAGGCAATGACTTCAACTCCAACACCGGAGGTTCCTCACTTGAAGGTTTTGTTGGTGGAGTCTTCCTATTCTCAAGGTCCAGAGATAGTTTCTTAGGCTTATAAGAGTAAGATCCCATCCTATGTAAAGCATTCACCCACTCCACTCAGCCCTCATCATCGTTGACATCAAGATTCAATAATACGGCGTCTAGAGGGTCCTTCACATTGATCACTGCATTAGTATCACCAACTATCACTACCGTGATGAGATCCACAAAAGAGCACACCTCAGAACTGTTGGGCTACTTCGTTGACTTGCACACTTGAAAGACCACTTTATCATCACCCACTCGGAATGTGAGTTCCCCTGCTTCTACATCAAATAAGGCCTTACCCGTAGCAAGGAAAGGTCTCCCCAATATTATTGGAACTTCATAATCTACCTCACAATCCAAGGTCACAAAATTAGCTAGCAAGATAAATTTGTCCACCCGGACAAGAATATCATCAATAATACCCAATGGTCTCTTCATAGTTCTATCCG
Organism: Nicotiana glauca; assembly: GCA_026770625.1. Lineage (NCBI taxonomy): Eukaryota > Viridiplantae > Streptophyta > Magnoliopsida > Solanales > Solanaceae > Nicotiana > Nicotiana glauca. Next base: position 43,807 of record MU711200.1, on the reverse strand, counting down.
CCATTTGAAATCTCATGGAAGTCGGCCTCGGTTGCCCAATACCCAAAGTCTTGAAAACTGAGTAGGGTATCAAGCTGATACTTGCCCCTAAATCAATAGATCCTTAGCAAAGACCGCACTCCCATTAGTGCAAGGAATGGTGAAAGTACCAGGATCTTCTAGATTCGAGGCCATTAAGTGTAAAATTTCACTAACTTAGTAGGTCATCTTGATCCTTTTGCAATCCATGGATCTTTTCTTTGTCACCAAGTCTTTCATGAATTTAGCATAGCCCGGCATTTGTTTTAGAGCCTCCACCAAAGGCACATTAATGGATAAGCTCTTCATCATGTCAATGAACTTTTTAAACTGATTCTCATTTTTCTGCTCCGTGAGCCTTTGAGGATAAGGTGGAGGTGGCCTTGGCAAAGGATCCATGGTTTTAGGCACAACCGGCTTCGGCATGTCTATTACGTGTTCCCTAGACGGGTTTACATCATTTTGAGTTTCCACCTCGGCATCTTGAATATCAATCCTCACTCCTTTATTCACATTCTCATTAATCACATTTCAACCACCAAAGGAACTTAATCTTCTTGCAACTCAACTTTATCACTCAAAATTTGCTTTTGTTTGGAGGCATTCACATCACCGCCTCGTCCACTCCTTATAGTTACCGCCATAACATGATTGTTCCCACCTTTGAGTTGACTACCGCATCACTTGGCAGATCCCCCTTAGGGTGAGTATTCAAGGATTGTGTTTGGCCTAATTGAACTTCCAAATTTCTAATTGAAGTATTGTGGGAAGACAACTGAGCATCGAAATTCGCATTCTTCCCAATTTCCTTGAAGAACTAGGCCCTTGGGATGGAACAATCATCTATTCAAACATCATTTCAATTCTCCCCATGTCATTGTTGGAAGAACTAGGCTATTGGGATAGAAATGGGAGTGGATTGTTCGGTTGTTGGTAGATGGGGGCCTTTGAAAGCCTTGCCCCGATTTCCTTGATTTCCATTGTTCCGTCTACCTTGATTATTGTTACCACCCCAGTTGTTGTTATTTCCATTCCAATTACCCTAATTGTTTTGATTATTGTTCTGATTGCCCCAATTGGAATTTTGGTTGTTGTTCCCCCAATTACCAATGCCTTTTATTGTTGATTGCCCCAATTGCCTTGGGGTCTCCATTGTTGTTGGTTGGAAGAATTTCCCCTTTGGCCTTGATAGTTTTTCACATATTGTACCTCTTCATTCTTCCCGTCATAACCATCATCTTGGAATCTACCACAATCATTGTCAAATTGATATGAACTCCCTTAGTTCTATTGACCTCTTTGTCTTCTTTTGTTCACTAGCATGTTGACACCCTCCATGGCATTCACTTGGTAAGGATTTTGAACTTGTTGCAACTGTGACTTTGCTAGTTGGTTCATTGTTGTTTCCAACTCAGCTATAGCTTGCCCATAATCATGTAACTCTTTGTGCAAATGAGTGACTGTGGGGTCACCCTGGGGTACATTGACTCTACTTTGCCAAGCGGAGGACGTGTCAGTCATCTCGTCAAGAATGGCACAAGCTTCATCATAAGTCAGCTTCATGAAATTACCCCCAGCAAGTTAGTTCACTATGCATTGATTTGTTGTGTTGATGCCCTGGTAGAAAGTCTGTTGCATTATAGCCTCAGTCATATTATTGTTGGGGCATTTCTTCACCATGGTTCTATATCTCTCCCAAATCTTATGCAATGGTTCGGCGGGCTCCTGCTTAAAGCTAAGATCTCATCCCGCAATGCTTCCATATGCCCCGGGGAGAAGAACTTTGCTATGAACTTATCCGCCAACCCATCCCAAGTAGTGATGGAATGGTTAGGAACTCGCTCAAGCCAATCCAATGCCTTCCCTCTAAGTGAAAATGGGAAGAGTCTCAACCGAAGTGCATCCTTGGACACATTAGTTTGCTTGCTCCCCCAATAGGTATCCACGAAACCCTTGAGATATTTGTACACATTCTTAGTGGGAGCACCCGTGAAATACCCTCGCTGCTCCAACAATGTCAGCATCGCATTAATAATTTAAAAATTACCCGCCCGGATCCGAGGTGGGACAATTGCATTTTCATAGCCTTGGTTTGGGAGCACTAGAGGAGCCATTCTTGGACGTGGCAGAGGAGGGTCTGGAATATTTTTATTAGCATTGGCCTGGCGGCCTCTACGTTGTGCTTGAGGTACAAGAGGCACCTCATCATCTACCACCTCCACCAAAATCACATTTCCAAGAGGGTCATTGTTGTTTGATGCCATTTTGTACCTAAAATTATGACAGACAAAAATTAGTAACGCAGAAGGAAAGAAGAACAAAACACAAAACTATTTAGATAGATAGCCAAAACAGTTAGCTTCTCGGCAACGATGCCAAAAAGTGATCGAGGCCAGCCTTGTACTACTACAAAGTAGCAAGAGTGGTCGAAACAACTTTTACCCGAGAAGGTCGGGATCGATTTCCACAGGGAGCTAGAGATTGGAATTGTGTGTCTACCTAAATTGGAGTTGCACAGTTGTTCCTAATTGTACTTCTATTCATAATTGTCTTTGATATTACTTCTAACTTTACACTACTACAATTCTAAATTGAGCTAAGTTAAGCTAAGAGTAAACTATTGAAGATTGTCTAATTAGTTTAAAAGGCACTAGGGAAGCGACTTTCTCCTAGGTGGATAATTGATGGATTCTCGAGTCTAAGGCTATATCGTCACGTTTGGAGATTATGATATAACCATTGCATTATTCTACTCACTCTATACCTCTCGGTAGTTCGAGTAATTTTTAATTAACTTTCTCAAGGCCAATTGGGTATAATAATTTGTGCAAGCAATAAAGGTTCAAGTCGGGTATTACTATCTCTAGGTTTAACCCTTTAATTTGGACTATCAATCTCTTGAGTACGCCCCAATTCCTTATTGGACCAATTTCATAGACTTAGGCTCTCTTTCTCAAGAAGAGCCAAACTCAACTAGGCATAAACTAGTGTCTGCAACCATTCAACATTAAAACCCTAAATTAGTCCAAATATCAAACACCCATAGACAATCAAGCATTAAAACACAAGACCCATCAATTACCCACACTAGGGTTGAGCCACAGCCCTAGCTAATAGGTCTAGCTACTCATGATTGTAGAAGAAAACAAAGAAATAGGTGAATAAAAGACCATAATAATTAATTACTAGATAAAACTTGAAGATTCAATGATAAAACTAAGCTAAAATTACGCAAAATAGAAAAGAAGTACTGTTCACGATCACAACTATTCATCAAAATACAACTGATGACCTAAAAATAGGAAAAGAAACTATTTATACTAGGCTAAAAATTTTGGACAAAAATACCCCTGCGGGGCTAGTGCGGACCGCACAAAATCGAGTGTGGCCGCACTAAGGCTCTTGGCTGCAATAATCTCCTCTCTAAAGTTAGCCACTGTGGTCTGCACAAAATGCACTACAGTTGCGGTGGCTTTTATTGTGGTCCGCACAAATGGACCGCTGACCGCATTGAAAATATTCCCCCTAACTTGGCACTCTCTGAACTTAGGGCTTTGCGGACCACACAAAGTCGAGTGCGGCCGTAATAAAGTCAATGCGATCCAAATAATATACTTTGCGGCCGCATTGCTTGGCTGCCTGAATTGCATATTCTCTGAACCTCCTCTTTGCGGACTGCACAGAATGGTGTGCAGACGCACTAGTCCTGTTATACTTAGCTTGGCCTTATTCTTGGTACTTGTGCATGTTTCACTCCTTTTTGAGCTGGTTTTGACAAATTGTCACCTTGTTGACCAAACCCTTGAATCAAGTACAACATGTGAGACTTTGGGACTATTTTGTACACATTTATAATCAAAACTTAAGGAAGAATGAGTGTAAAATGCATCATAATCCCTAGTTATCAGTAGGTCTGTTAGGCTCCTCTGCGAGGAAAAGGAAGTTAAGTCGATGTATTGGCGATATGAGGCGTACCGGAGATCGAATTACGAGAGCTATTTGATGGAGCAGGTAACTTCTCGCGGTATGCAATTTGCTCTTTAACCTTTTAGGTTAACTTTTTGCCTATCTCACTTGCAGAAAAAGATGGAGGCTCTGGATCACCTTAGGGGTAAAGCCGACCGAGTTAGGAATCACTATAGCGAGCTAAGAGCTCATGTGCAGGCTCAAGCTTCAGAGAAGAAGGGTGCCTTGGCTAAAGTTCCTACCTTCGAGGCCTAACTCCTCTTCGCTCGTGACAATGCTTCAGTTCAAACGGATATGATCGCGAAGCTCGAGTCCGAACTTTCAAAGGTCAGGGCTGAGATCACTGATGCTCGGGCTGAAGCAGCATTGATCCGGACTAAGGCTGATCAAGAGATGGCAATTCATTTGAAGGATGCTACTGATGCCCAAGCCGAGTTGAAGAGGGCCCTTGATCGTGAAGAGATGATTGAGGAATATGTTCGTTGTAGGTCCCGAAGAAGGGTACTTGAAGAGATCGGCACCAGGGGTTTTGTTCTTTCGGAAGAGATGGATCAAGCGAGGGCGGACAAGCGTAATGCTCGATCACTTCTGCCCGATGTTGAGGAGAGTGAAGACAATAATGATAGGTCATAGCCCTAGGGACGGGGCATACACTTTGCCACTTCGCATGCAATACCTTCGAGTTTTTAAATGGGGAATGTACCTTTTCACATTTTGCAAATAACAAAGAACTCGAGGTTTTGTTTCTTTTGTACCCCTTTCTACTTTGCTCTTGACCAAGCGGACCGGTTTCAAAGTTAGGTGAGAATCCTTAGATTTGTGATATGGCCCTAGGGCTGTATAAGGCAAGCGCGGAGGCTCTTATGCACTTCTTGATGCGGCCTTTAGTGTAAGCTGGCGTTAAAGCTCTTATGCTTTGCTCAACTGTTTTGGGTTTAGCCTTCGAGTTGGGTTTCGACTCGAGCCTATTAGACCTTCAAGCTTTTGTGTCTTCATGGGTGGGCGACAATGGATCTTACGCCTTGGGAATTTGTATTTTAACTATTTTGTGTTTAGTCTTCGAGTCGGGTTGCGACTCGAGCTCACTTGACCCTCAAGTTTTATTTGAGCTGACGACAATGGCTCTTACGCCTTGGGTCGAAGCGACCTTTTATGTATGTGGTCCTGAGGCTCCTAAAGCTGGCGACAATGGCTCTTATGCTATGCCCTTAGGCATGTATAGTTAACTATTTTGGATTCGGCCTCTAAATTCGGTTACGACTCGAGCTCACTTTAACCCTCAAGTTTCCAACTTTTATGCTGGTGATAGTGGCTTTTACGCTTTTGGTCGTTGCGACCTTTTAGTGTGTAGCCTTGAGGCTCGTTTAGCTGGCGACGATGGCTCTTATGCTTTTGCCCTTGGCCATATGTAGGCTTTGTTTTCCTCTTGTTAAGTACTTTTTGAAATGATTTTGCCTAACCCGTCATCGGTTCGGAAAGAACCTCGATTTCAAGTCAATGGAGATGATGTTCGAGCACCTCAGAAGGTTTAGCTCGTAGGTTGAGTAGCTCGAAGCCTTGTGATTTTGAGCTAACATGGTCGAAGCTCATTTGCCTATCGAGGGTAGCCTGTTTAACTGGTTCTTTTCGAAGTAGAATTGAAGTAATGGCCTATGATTTTGTAGCAAAGGTCGGGCGTCCCCGAGTCACGTTAATTTAGTTGGTGTAGCCGTATTGACCGTATTCATTGTGTTTGGATGAAGCCATTTTTTAACTCGAGTGTGGTAGTTAAGGCATCTATATCGAGGGAATGCCCTCTCGGGAATCTTACAAATGCAACATATAGCCTAAACTTTGGGATCGAGTGTTATGCCTGTAGTAAGGTCTTACAAAATTTTCATGCTTGTTGAGGTCTTACAGTTTTTCCATTCCTGTTGAGGTCTTATAATTTGTTCATGCATATTGAGGTCTTACAACATTTTCATGGCTGTTGAGGTCTTACAGCTTTTTCATGCCTGTTGAGGTCTTACAGCTTTTGTTGTTATGTTAAATAGATCTTGCTAGACCAAGTTTGCTCGCTCAGGGTCTTACGACCTCGGGTTTTTATGTGAATAGTGATTAGCGACAGTCTCTGAGTCATCGAGTTGCTTAGGCTCGAAGGTCATTACTCGTGAGCTCGGAATTGCCTCATTGAGGGATTATGAGCATGGAGTTCTGACCTTGATGCCATGCAGGTGTCAAAATATTGACGCTAGTCTCTGAGTATTTCGGGACGTACTCGATGGAGGAATCCTTGCTGTGAACATGTTGAATTTTCTTTGGAGTACGAGATGCTTTTGGCAAAAAATATTCTTTGATTGCTTGGCATAAGTACATGTTGTTGTGTTGCCATAAGCCCAGCTTAAGCGGACACGGTTCATTTGACTATTTGGCCCGTTATATCATTTCCTTTTAGAACCTCATTTGTCATTTCCTGGTAGAGGGTTGATTGCAAAAGAAACCATGTAAGCTTGTTGGATCCTCCTTAGGCAGTGTGTGGACGTTGCCTCGTTAAAAACATTGCTGATGAAAACCCTTTTTGGGACAAAAGCTCTGCCGGAGGGAAAAAACATAATGGACGCTGCTAAAGCCTTGAGATCTTTGGGTTGGGTCAGCATTTCCGACCGCCCCGACCGGGCACCTGTATAGGTGTTAGTCCAGAATAATGAAAGATGGAGATGGTCATACCTTACCGTTGGGTGCGCAGGCAATTTTTTGAGGCCTGATATGTTCCTGCTATTTGGTGTGACGACCCGATACGGTCCTCCGTTGTGTTTATTCGGGCTTAGCCGAAGTCGTAGTTCGATTATCCTTTGACCCTTTCGAGGGTGGAGGTATTGGTGTCGCTCTACATTACGTAATGTGAACACTTCCCTTGATGCGTGTTGTTCACCATAGACGGTTTTAATTCCATCATTTGGTAAAGGGGGGATGGTACCGCTCTCATGCGGTGTGTTCGCGGTTGTCCGAATAAGGCATTTATGCCTCGCGTCTCCTTTTGATAACATGGGATTTGGTGTTCCGATCTACGCCGGTCGTGCTGGCTGAGAGAATAGTCTCTCCTTTCATTGTTTCGATCGTCATGTTGAATCCGTCGATGATTTGAGAGGCAGACATGATTTGGTATAGCAGTCCGAGCTGCTTTGTCGCTCTCGACCTGATAATGTTGGTCGAGCTGCCTGGATTCACTAGCGCACATTTTATTCGAAATGGATGAATAAAGAAAGAGGTTACCAGTGTGTTGTTATGAAGTTGGGGGCGAGGTTTCGAAGCTTTCCCTGTTGAATATGGGGACACCTCCGGGTACATATTCCAGGGTTCGCCTTTCTTCGGCGATAGACATTTTTATCCTCCCCTTTACAAGTCCCTGGTGGGGTATTGACGCCCCTCTAGTATCTTAATAACATGTCGTGGCCCATTTGATTCGTTCTTCTTGGCAACCTTTCTTTCTTGGAACCGAACTTGAGCCTGATTGCCCGAAAATTCTCGGCGATGACCTTTATTGAGTAGCTTGGCTATTTTCTTTTGGAGATGGTGGCAATCTTTGGTCCTGTGGCCGTGCGTATTATGAAGTTCACATACCAAGCTGTGATTCCTCTAGAAGGATCCAATTGAATAGGCCTGGGCTATTTGGTGTCCCCGATTTTGCTGATGGTAAACACGACGTCTGATACAATAACGTTGAAGTTGTATTCTGTTGGGCGAGCCACCCCCACTGGCGTCGTATCTCTGTTGAATCTGGCTCTGTTGACGAGCTCTCGAGGGTATTATCCTCGATCCATTCTCCGACCGTTGCGACGCAAGTTGCATCTCAGGGCATTCCTCCTATCTTCGGCGTACGACCTGTATCTTTTTTCATTTGGTTTCGGTTTCTTTGCCAAGAGACTGCTTAGATATACTGAGCCCAAGGGGGCTCTCAATTGTTCATCCTCAACCCTGATTTGTGACTGGTACCGGTTGTGGGCGTCTGACCAGGTTGTAGCTGGATACTCGATCAAGTTCTATTTCAATTGTTTCGACGCCACTGAGCTTTGTTCGTTCAGGCCTTGAGTGAAGACCTGCACTGCCGAGTCGTCGGAGACCGGGGGTAGTTGCATTTGTTCTGTTTGGAAACAAGATACGAATCAGCATTTCATTCTCCTTCTGCTTAATCTTGAATAAGTCGGACTTCCTTGTTGATACTTTGATGGTACCAGGGTGTGCCTTTATAAAGGAATCTACTGGCATGGCAAATGAATCTATGAGGTTGGGAGCTAGGTTGTAATGCCACATCATGGACCCCTTCGAGAGAGTTTCTACAAACTTCTTCAGTAAGACAGACTCGATCTCGTTATTTTTTATATCGTTGCCCTTTACCGCGTAAGTGTAGGAAGTAGCGTGTTCATTGGGGTCTGTGGTCCCATTGTACTTAGGGAGTTCTAGCATTTTGAAATTCTTTGGAATGGGTTTTGGGGCCGCTTCTTCGGGGAACGGCCTTTGCATAAACTTCTTCGAATCCACACCCTTGAGGACCGGGGGTACGCCCGGGATTTGGTCGACTCTGAAGTTATAGGTTTCGACCTTCTTATCATTGGTTGCTATCGTTTTCTCGCCTGACTCGATCCTTTTAGTGAGGTCTTCCACCATTTTCACAATGGCAGGATCATCTACTGATCCGTTGTTGCTCAATCTCTCCAGTACCGATTCGATCGGGGGAGTAGTTTCTGGTGCTACTATGCTAGGAGTCTTTTGATGGCTTTGCAACTGAGCGATAGCCAACCGTTTTTCCTGCAACATTTCAAAAATAACATGAAGACTAACTTCCTGTTCTTCCCAGACTGGGGTTTTTTGGGCTTCTTGTAGGTTGCCATGTTGTATCCTCCTATTGGTGTGTGAGGTTTCATCGACTTGTTGTGCGTCTTGCGAATCTGCGTTCGCTGGAATCGGTCCAGGTGCATTATCGAGGTTCTACGGTGGTGCGCCAACAACTAGAACAGCCATACCATTTCCTCCGTGTTTTCGAGGTTGTCGTTCTCGACTCTGTTTACTGAGCTGCACATTTTGACCTGAAATCAAAGATTTTGGATAAGAAAGAGAGTGAAAGATAAATTGCATTTGTGTAATGAAACCAGCAAGAAAATAATCACTATTATTTGTAGCCCTACGGTGGGCGCCAAACTGTTTACCGTGAAAGTGGTAATAACAATAAAAATTGTTGATCGGACTCTAAAAATAGGTGATCTATTTTTATGCTAGTTGTTAGAGCAGTGGATGCTATATATGTGAAGCTTGACGACGAAATACGAACTAAAACAGGGTTGTAATCAAATCGAGGAGCTAGTCGTCCGGGCCTCGGGCTAACCGTTGAAAGGCCTCGAGGTCGATGCCTGGGCTCGATCTCGAGCTATCAGGGGTAACCGGGAAGGGGATAACAGTTAGGATATAATTAAAGAAGGATCTTTATGGCCAATATTAAGCAATAAATGAAGAACAAGTATGAAAGCAATAAATGAAAGAGGTAGCCTAGAGCAAGTAAGTTAGAGAGAAAAGAGAGAGAGATAGAGAGGGGGAGAGAGGGAGAGAGAGAGAGTTGTTATTGATCTTGTGTAGAATAGTTAGAGAAACAACAACCCCTTACAAAGTGATGAGGATCCCCTTTATATAGGAGGGGAATCCTACCATAGTACAAAATACATTAATTTTAAAAGCATGGAGATGGGATGGCTAGATGCGATGCCTTGATACAGGCTCTGAGTAGGACGACTTTGTCAGACTTAGTCGTGTGCCTTGGGAACTCCCCATTTTACTCTAGCCTTGATCTACATCCTATTTAAGTTGGGCCTCGACGAGCTCTGAGGGATAGAACTCGGTCACAGCTTCGCGTTCTCGGGGTCTCGAGGTGTTCTTCTGAAGTGACTCGATAGCAAAAAATTAGGACCTCTGATTTCACCTCATACAAAGTTGATAGAGGAGCTGCATAGTGGTGTGGAAGATTCTAGTGGGCCTGCATGTTATGAAGAAGAGCAGGTGCTAACGCCGAAGCTATGGGGTCTAGAACATTTGTCAACCAAAGGTGGTTAATATAATTTGACATCGCTAGCCTGATGTCCTCTGAGATTAGTTATGCTAGAATCTAAGGGTTTTGAAAAACAAATAGAACCTCTTGATTCTGAATGTTCAGAGTGAAGAAAGTTGCTTGGCCCTGAAGCCCTTGTTCCAGCCATGTCATTGGTTGATGATCCTGTGGAAGGGAGTTGGTAACATATATCGGGAGATTGGAGTTTGGTATTTGGTTGTCTATTCTAGATAGTATGGATGGACATTGGTGGGGGTTAGCTAATTCAGAGGTATTCTCCTTCGTGTAAGGGGTTTTAGTGGATTCATATTGTGCAGGGGATGATGTAATGACGGGTAGGGATTGGGGTTCGCGAAACATGATTGAGTATCTATTACAGGAGATTGAGTTTGCATGTCTTGATCAATTACTTCCAACCTTGGGTTATCCGTTATTGGGGAGTTGGTTTGCATAACCACGTGGCAGGAGGTAGATAACAAGTCATCTAAGGATGTATTAGGCGAATTATGAGTCATTAGTGGAAGAGGAGATGGCGTGCTTGGTAGGTGATTAGGGGTGGGGCCGCTATTTTACTCAGAGTAGTATGGCTGTATGTAGCCTTTTGGACACTTGGAGACCCAAGTTGGGGAGTAAGGGAAGGGTTTCGTGGAGGAAAAATATGAGCTAGATCTGTGGATTGATTAGGGTTTTTCCCATCCAAATCCATACGGACAGATTCATCCAAAGGTGGTAAACAATTACTATTGATATGTAGAGATGAAAACTTATTTGCGATGTGAATAGGTATACTAGTATTTGTATTATGAATGTTAGTCTTTTTAAATGATTTGTAGTTTGTCCTATTTTTGGACAGTTGATCAGTAGTATCAGTGTTTTTAGGCTTAAAAGCAAGTTTTTGAGTATTTAGAAATTTACCTGATACTGCATCAAATATATTGACATTGATACCTGGTGGTGTTTCTTGAATTTTGACCTGTGATGAAGTGGCAGTGTATCGTTTTTGTTTGTTTCCTTTGGGAAATGAGACTGTTTTCCATAGATCCTCAACTGCTTTCCCCTTGCCTGTGGAGTTGGAGAAGATGACCAGGGGCCTTCTTGTGTCTGCTTCAGTGTGTCTATTGTAGAGTAGGAGCATGATGGTGTTGTGTGACCCAGTCTACTACAGGCCTTACATAAAAAATTCTCCCCTTCATACAGTAGTTGTTGTATATGAGAGCTAATGTAAATTGCAGTTTGGACTGACTGGTCTAGTGGTACTTGCACACATAGTCTCGCATACCTTCCTCTGAGAGTTGAGCTTGTACAAACATCTATGCGTAGCAGGTTGCCAATTGAGATTCCAATCCTTCCAAGCACTATTCATTCGTAGAACTCTGTGGGTAATTGTGGAAGGCGAACCCAGATAGCTGAGTGAACTTTTTTGGCTTTGCTAGCAACAAAATTAGACTCCCACATTCGAACAGAGAGGTAGTGTCCATTGATAAACTAAAGGGCCAGTTGTAGAGCATTTGCCATGTTTTCTTCCTTGGCAAACTTAACTACATAGAAGTCTGATCTTAAGTCAATTAACGGAAAGGGTTCATTTGATTTTCAAAGGTCTTGAATCTTGTTTTTGAGGTACTGGTGGACGACTCTTTTGCCCAAGAGTTTGATTATAAGGGAAAACTATCAGGGTGTGTACATTCTTCCTCTGTCTTCATCTGTTAGAGAAATTTATTTTAATTAAGGGGAGAGAGGTTCATGGGAGGAGTCATCCCTTATTGGCTTAGAATAATCAAACATATTGATTGAATTAATTAGGGCGTCCGTTATATTTTCCTAGGAGAGTAATTTGTCTTTGAACGAGGCAGCGGTTGGAGTAATAGGGGTGGAGTGATTATTGGACATTGAATGATCAATAACTATGTCTGGTGGTTTAGGTGGAATGGGTGTCTGAGGTGAACTTCCAGTAGTTATTGGGTTCATTACTGGGAATTGTTTGCAGCTTTCAAGGATGGTGGTGAGTAGAGAGAGAGGAGAGAATTTTCTCTCACTACGTATCGTGTCTATCCACCAAGAATAGTAAAAATATTTCCTTATTCAATGCAGTTGATACTTAAGCGTTTGCAAACTTTTAAATAATAAAATAAGTACTTTTAAGGCATATAATTAAACTTTTAAATTTTAAATTTTAAAATTGAATTAAGTGGCTACATAAAATTATTTAATAAGACCAATATACAAGGATCAAACTTCAAAGGCTTTCGTTTTATATTTTCATTGAGTAATAAATAATACTTCAAATTAATTTACAAGTTTTGTTTTAATTTTTTAAATATTTGAACTTGCAAATTAAAAGTTTATAAAAATTATAAAAATAAGAAAGAATACATCACATGCTTTGCATCATTTTTGTAAGTTCATCCATGTCAACATGAGGTTCTTGGTTTCCGGGTTTGCTTGAATCAGAATCATAACCTATTATATCTCCAATTTCTTGGTCCTCCATTTCATCGGCTGCTTCACGCCCTTGATTTCGCTGTTCTGATCTTATCCAGTCTCTAAAGCACACTAGAACTTTCAAAGTGTTGTTACCCAATGAATGATGGGTATCTACTAATTACCGCCTTACTTGGCTAAATGCGCTCTCTGGTGCAACTGTTAAAATCGGCACATTTATCACGTCTGGAGCCATGGCCGAAAGAACAAGAAATTGATTTAAGTTGGTCCCCCACTAAGCTAGTGGTAGAAATTCTTTTACGCAAGCTCTGTTACTTTTTGCAAATAGAATTGGAGTTCATCAATATTTCTGCTACGAGTTTTTTATGCTTTCCTAGTGTAAACCAAATTAAACATGTTCAACACCATCATTATCCTCCATAGCACCGGATGCAGATGTAAAAATTGAACTTAAAGGAATATTTGCATCTACAATAGAAGAAGTATCAGCAGAGTTAGCATAATAATTATATAAAGCTTGTAAATCTTTTATACAATCAGAAATGCAAGTTTCAATATCAGGGGTTTCAGGTGGTTCAATATCCATATAAACATATAAATTAGTGATTAGTTAGCGACAAGTAGCCATTTTGATATAAGGTTTTAAAACAACACCAATTAGGTAAATAGGGGGAATAGGATAGAAATATTTCTTATATTTATCTAGCATAGATTCAACAACATAAGTATATCCTTCTTTCTTCTTGAAATTATAGAGTAAAAGAGAAATTTCAGCTATATGTACTAAATTATTTGCAATAGTAGGATAATAAGCTCTAGAAAACTGAAGTGTAGCTATAAAAAAATTAAATTTTTTTACAGCAGCTTCAATAACATCCCATGTAATAGATGTTAACAAACAATTAGGATCGGTACAATGAGAATTAGCAAGTTTAGTTATAGGCATTCTATATTTATAGCAGTATCTTAAGAATAAATAAGTATAATTCCACCTAGTAACTATTTTTTTGGCATGAGTCGTAGTTTTAGTCCATAATAGATATATTTATCCTTAAGTGCATTTAATCTAGAACTTCTATTATTTTCTTGAATGATACCAACAGCTCTTCTAACTAAAGGGGTCTCATTTCTGAATAATTCAAGTTCACTCTTAACAATTAGATTATAAATATGACATGTACATCTCACATGAAATATTTCAGAAAGTGGTGGGTGTAGATGCAATCTTGAAAGTGTAATAGCAGTATTGTTGCTAGAAGCATTATCAAACAACATACACAAAACTTATTTTGAAAGATTGTAAAATATAGCAACTTCATGGATAGTATTACTTATAAATGCATCAATATGACTTTGATCTATATCATATTTAAAAGCAATAATACTTTTTTGCATTAAAAAATTATCATTTATTCAATGGCATGTAACAGTCAAATAATCATTTTTATTAACAGTACAACCAATATCAGAAGTAAGAGAAACTCTACAAGAAATACTAGCGAAAAAATAACAGATATGTCTGATATTGTCCAAAAAGCCTAAAGATATCAGCTTTGCAAGTACTTCTAAGAATACCTTTAAACAAAAGGTTATAAATTCTTTGAATATAAGTAACAAGATATGGTGAAGCAGCAAAGCTAAAAGATAAACAACCTAAAATATTCATTTTAGCTAATTCTTCCCGATCTTTTACTATATCGTATTTACTCATTAAATCGCTAGTACCCGGATTAAATTTTTGTTGGCCAAATTCTTCAACAACACCCCATGCAAAGGGGTGGTTATCTACCACGTGCCTATGAAATTGACCCGTTCCCCCTTCCTTACCTCAGATCTCATGTTTATAAAGTTTCTTACAAATAATAGATCTTACATAATTTTTATCTTCTTCTAGTCTTTCAAAAAAATTCCAACACTTACTTCTTAATCTTCGATTCTTCTTACTAGGGAGGGGAGGCCTACTTATATTACCACGATCACCACCCGTAGTATTTGACTAGCAGTATCAGGTATAGATAGTGGTGTTTTAAGATTATCAGATGACTGAATATCATCTAAACTAACATTTCTACCATAATCTTCTTGAAATTTCTCATAATCTACATTTAAATTTACAGGTGAACTTTCCTAAATATGTGTAAAGCTACTAGAAGAACCAGTACCACCTCTTGATCTTTTACGATTTTTTCTCTTATTAGTACCACCCCTACTAGTACACGCCTTTTTCACTGCTCTAAATATATCCATTATATAGATTAAATTAATAATGTTAAAGAATAACAACAACAATAACAACCCAGTATAATCCCACAAGTGGTGTCTGGGGAGGATAGTGTGTACGCAGACCTTACCCCTACCGTAGGGTAGAGAGGCTGTTTCAAATAATGTTAAAGAATAAAATAAAAATAAACACCAAAGAAGGGAAAAAGATGGAACGAGTGTACCGGACTTCAATTGATATTTGATAATATTGATACCATACTTCACTTGATAATTATAATTTTATAGTGGCTGCTGTAAATATTTGATAAAACTTGAAATAGTAAGTAACTGAGAACTTGAGAGTAATAAGCAATTCAATAAACAAGAGAGAATTAGAGTAGACGAAGAAAGCAAATAGTAAGAAAAATTGAAGGAGATGGGGGGCTATTTGTAGTTTTTAAAATGTTAAAAATATAATTTATCAATTATTAGGGATGAAGACTATTTTATTAAGGGAGTAGGCCGAAATGGCAAAAAATGCAAAAAATGGCCCTGGCCCGACGGTCATTTTTGAAGTTGACCATTGGCAATGGTAAAAAAAAAAAACTTAACAATAACAGGGCTAGATCAAGCTGGAATCTGATAAAAATCCGTTAGTGGGTTGCCGGGCTAATCGGGTTCCGAGGCACAAGTTAGCCAAAAAAAGCCTGTCCCAGTTCGGCTCAACCCCCTAACCCTAACCAACCCGTCCCCCCGATCCCCAACGGACCGGGCTGACTCGGGCCAAATCGGGTTGTCAGTGAACTGGCCCAGCCCGTTTAACATCTTTAGAACCAACAGACAACAACAACAATCCAGTATATTCCCATAAGTGGGGTCGATGTCAATTAAAGTTGAATGGAAGCGTAATAAACTTTTTTTTAAAAATCAAACAGAACTTGACTTAAAAACTTTAATATAATGTAAAACTTGGAGTTCTTTTAGCACCTTGTCTTTTCTTTCTCTTTTTGGTCGCTTTTTGAAATTCTATACTGAATAAATTCTTAATAAAATGTAAAACCCCAGGCGTTCTTATTTTACTGAAACATTGCAATAAAGTGATTATTTGTTTATGTTCTTGTCTGTCATTTTCACTGTTAAGGTTTAAGGCTATATGTCGCTCCCAAACGCACATGCAAGTATACGTAGTCGACAAATAATATAATGATAAGTTGAGTGTCGAACCTACAGAAACTTGTATACGCTACTCACTAAATTACTAAAATTGTATTCAATCCCGCTAAAATCAAAATCCAATAGAATGATTATATTATACTGCAATTCCAAATAATAACTAAATTATCAAGTATGAATTGATTGTTGTGTATCCAATAGAGATAAATATTCCAGGGTTGTGATCTATTCACCAATCATATTGTGTTCTAATTGACTCTTCCCTTCATATAATTCACTCATGGTTGCTAATTAATCGATAAATGCTCTCATAGCCTTTTCCCGAAGTACTACTTCCCTATTCTCAATAGATTAACACCTATATTCCTATGAAATCAATCTATTACGAATGCATTAAGATCACGATA